>JAJTTS010000004.1:773441-885644 GCA_036971165.1 Arthrobotrys iridis
AAAAAGGATTTATAGATGCATCCGCACGTGGGCCCCGCAGAGATGAGCGGTGGATGGCATCCGATGCCTGACCATGACCTAGGAGATCGATAATGTCAAATACAGGAACGAAGTCACATATTCCGATGTGACTTGGTATTAAGATATATGCGATAGTGATGAGCATCTTCTGGATGCATACGCGAGTTGGATAGTGATACTTCCAAAACATGCAGCTATTGGCGTCCCCAAAGATGCAAAAAAGTAGAGCTAGTACGAAACTAGGTCCAGAGCTCATCAATAACTAATCCCTTTCTATTGAGTTTATCCTTAAAGAGACCTAAAATCTAATAAACTCGAAAAACGCGTATCGTGGCTGATTCAGGGCTAAAGAGAATCGCGAGGTCCTTTCGAAAATTTTGGTGTTGACTGAATTGCTATCCATGTCGAGATTAGTCTTGCATTGTGCTTCAGGTTGCCTTTTTGATATGTGCGGTTCCACCCGTTCTGTGACCAGGTTTCTGCCACTTGCAGCTCGATCCTCGTCCCCCCAAAAAACCAGAGAAACCTCGAATTTGCCCTAATCGAGATGGCTGATAGGAGAGGAATTCGCGTCTTCAAAGTCGTTTCGGATTTGATGTCTAGATGCATGAAAATCTGAAAATTTGGTCATTCTAGGCGTCGATGAGTTCGTTGTCACATTTCGCTGGTTGAAAAAGAAAAATGGTTAGGTTTGACGTGGTCCAACTGGCTGGCTTTGCAGCTCTCCAACCTCCACAAAACATCCCACATCTCAAATCCACATCGATATCGCCAGCATCGCTTCGAAGGAGAGATAGGAAAAAATCCCCATTGCAAAGCCTGCAAAGCCTCAGATTACGACTGGCCTTCAAAATGAGGTAAGCGTAGATGCAGTCCCAGCAAACCATGCCTTGGCCAGCAGTTCTGCTTAGATCGCTTGCTAACAGCGCCCAATCTCAGTCAGAGGCAGGGGAGAACTGCAATTGCCAGGCAATCGAAGCAACGTCGGGCCGAAAGAAGCCTGCCAAGTGTGTGAAACGTGTAGCCATTGGACTCGACAACGGCTCCTGCCATTGGCTATTATCCTGCCACTTTCCATGGTCGTCACATCGCGATGACAGTTCTGGTGGCATGCACATTACAATTGGTGCATATCCGAGCCAATTGAAGTGAAATGTATGCGTTGTCACGCAAAAAAGCGGAATGCCAGGCCAGTCAGTGAGGGAGAGAAAGAAGCAGACGGGCAAATTTTTCATGGGATGAGTCCCAAGGCAAGGAAACGGGAAACTGTTAGCCACGGTGAGAAGGTGGTGTGGAGACATGCGGATACACGCAGCTTCTGCTGCGCTCACTCTCATGTGCAGCCGGACAATTCAGCGGCAGCCATTACGAGATAAGCAAGTGCTTTTGCAAGCTTTTTGTTTTCTCGATGGTTGGATTTATATATACGAGGTCGGCCCAGGAATGCTCGTCTTCGCCCACCAATATTTGCAAGGCAGTATAAAATACAAATCCGACTTTACAGATTCAATTGTGTCTCGAGCTTCAAGTTTTCAAGATCCCGGTGATCTTTAGAGAAGTTCCAGAAGCAAAGTTTCTCAATCAAAATGTTTCTTTGGCGGTCCAAACCATCAACTGAGGCAGAGGCTTCTCCCTCGCCGACGCCTGCTCCTTCCATCATCACCGCCACAACTCCTACTGTAGCACCATTTCCTGCTCGACCTGTTGTTTCAGCAAACAGCATCTCTGTCACGTTTTCCACTTCCGACTTTGATATCATCAAGGGGACATTAGGGAGGATAGATGAACGGACCAAGTCCGAAGGTCAAAAGGCAGGGCCTAGGAAATTGAAGGGCAAGGATACCGACTATGAGTATATTCAACACCTTGGTCAGGGAAGCTACGGGAATGTGTCTAAAGTTAGACGAGCAAAGGATGGCAAGGTATGTAGAGCACTTATTGTTTGTCATTCAAAATTTATACACCAAATTCTAACCCGTATCAAATCTAGGTCATGGCATGCAAGACTATTGATTGCGCCCGGAACCCACAACTCTACGACTTCACATGCCGGGAGGTCGACATTTGGTCATCCTTCAAGAGCGAAAAATACATCGCCGAGTTTGCACATGATTACTCATGGAACCCTTCAACAAAGAGCATGCGTCTCTACATGGAATTCTACGAGGGTGGTGACCTGCAAAAGGTGTTGGAAGCGTGCCGGGCGGACGAGGTCGCCATCCATCCTCTGGTTGCAACATACTGGGCTACTGAGATCGCTCGCGGTCTCAAAAATTGCCATGACAGGGGTGTCGTGCATAAAGATCTGAAGCCATCAAATGGTAGGATTTTACGCAGTCTGAATTTTGATCTTCCACTAATATTCTCTAGTCCTTCTCTCTATGCCATATGTGTACAACGACATGCTCTGGACTGCCACACTGGGCGAGAACCTGACTGGTGCGTCTATACTTATCAATTGATAGATTGATCTATTTCAGCGACTAATACGACCTTTTACAACAGAGAAAGAAAAGCAACTTGCCGGTCAGTTCACTCAATGGCTCAAGACAAGGTCTCCATGGTGCCATATCTCCGACTTCGGTGTCGGAAAGAACTCTAAAGGCGGACTCAACGGCGAATCGCCAGTCAGCCTCTCAACTGAAACCACTTACGTTCCTCCGGTATGAAATTATACGTCCAATAGCACACTTTTACAAACGAACCATACTGATGGGATTTAGGAATGTGTCGACTCTGCTGCTAAATATACCACCAAATCAAACGTATTCAGCCTTGGTCGAATCTTATATGCAATGTGTCAATGCGATCTCCCAGTGGATACCCCTCTCGAGGACATCCAGCCCCTCCCGGTTGAGTATCCAGAACGACTACGAGCTTTGATCCCCAAATGCCTCAAGACCGAACCATCTGAAAGACCTACAACCTCTGAGGTTGTCCTCGAGCTAATGGAAGCCCTTGTGGATTTCTGCTGCGACAACCAATTCCTTAAGCTTAAAGCCAATATCGACCGACAAATCAACCCTACAAGGCCGATTGCGAGAACAAGAACACTCTCAAGTGCGTCGACTCTCGCCAATGTCTACACCGCTCTCAACGGTGCCCTCGCTGACTCCGCGGAAAGACCCACCTCACCGGCTGTTCTCTCAATCTCCGATATTGACCCAATCTCTCGAACTGGAACTCCTTCTCAGGAACCCAGAAAGTCAACTTCTTCACCTACAACCAAGCACGTCTCCCTCGCCGTGATCCCAGAACAGGCGTCACCAACTGTTGGACCATCCGCCCCAGCTCAACCTCCAACCAAGACAGCCGAGGAACTGCGTGAGGACTTGGTCAAGGCATGGCACTCTCGTGACATCAACGCTATGGAGCGTGCGCTCATTGCCGGTGCAGACGCCAACACAGTCGCCCGATCCTGGCCTAAGATTGGTATTACAACTGAATACCCCTTGCTTAACTGGACCATTAAAGACGGTTGGTCAAAAATGATGCGTCTACTCGTCACCCATGGGGCTACTTTCAACGCTCCGGTCTCGGAGATTGTTGCCACCCTTTCTACCCATACTGAAGTCAAGAGCTTCCACAACCAATACCACCCAATTTACCTTGCCGTATTCATCGCCGATTTCGCTATCCTCGACTACTTCTTCGTTGAGCAAGGTTATAACGTCAACTCTCAGCACTTAGAACGAGGGGATACTCCTCTTCATATCGCAGTTATGAGACAAGATCTAAGGGTTGTGAAGTATCTTCTCCAGAAGGGCGCTTCCACAGAATACAGAAACGAATTCGGAGAATCTGGTGTTCACCAAGCCGCCAGGTCCTGGGGTACAAAGGTCAATCCATGCCTCGAGTATCTTCTCGAGGTTTTCCCTGATGGCGTCAATGAAGTCGATGCATCCGGAAATACCCCACTCCACGTTGCTGCAAAGGATGGTTGCCTCGAAGGAATCAAGGTTCTATTGAGAAAGGGCGCCAAAACAACTGTAAGGAATGAGGAAGGAAGCACCCCAGAGATGTTGGCAATTGGCCGACAGTCAATCGCTCAAGCTTTGAGGGAGTCCGAGGGGCTTGTCCCAATTAAGGAGAAAGACGAGTTCACGCCGGAGATGAGCGTTGGAGTTATGCCCGCCATGACTACCACGGGTCTAGTCGCTTAGTTTGCTTCACTCTGTCTACGGGGTAATGATGGTGGGTCTGGCGTACGAGACAATTAATCTGCTTTCTGTTTGATTTCTTTAGATGGGCTTCGGAGTTATGAGTATTCTTTCATTTGTCTCCTGGTTAGCCTTGAATTCAGGCGCATGTCTTGGTTATTCATTTACGTTTATTTTGCAATGACGGTTTGTATCATCCGAATATTTGCAATTTTCTCTGATATACTCGATCTTTCTGTTTGAACGACTTTCATATTTTCAACTCGGTTTTTTCTTTCATGCTGCGAGGGGTTTGAACGGCGTTATGCACAGACTGGAAGACTGATATGATATTTGCACGATGCGCATCGGACGGGATTTTATGGACATTCATTCAAAGGCGTTTTTTGATTTTAAAACTACCATCTTCGAATCTCCTTTGTTTTACGCATATTTTTTTATTTTATTTTCATTTCTTTATTTTCATCCCTTTTTGGTATGCCAACATACGAAACTTCAGTATATAGTGTTCTGGATTGTGACACAGCACATCCATACTTTCATGTTTTCCCGTTGATGCGGAGATATTCTCTGATACATTCAGATATAAATATTTTTTCTTCAATCTCTTAGAAGCATTTCAATCGTGAGAGCCATATCATCTGATATATAAAACCTTGTGACGATGAAAAACCCTTAGCAGGCGAAGAGGCTCACGATTCTGGTATATTCTAGATCTCTTAAAATTTGTTGCATTTGCCTCTCTATTTCTACCTCAAGCTATCACTCAGACTGGCTATCACTTTGAATATTTGATCATCGATATTGGGAATGCGGGGATACACACCTGGCGATCAATCACCCCCGCTGCTATCTCTCGATTTTTCAAAATAATCCATGATCAACGATCATTAAAATTCAGATTCTTTGCCCCCCCCTCAATACCACTATACGACTGACAGCCCTAGCTCCACGATTGATAATAAACCCGCCTAGTCTGCACGACCCCCCACCAAATACCCCAATCATCGACATTGCAGAAAATAGGTGTATGCATGTGCATGTACCGACCACGAATCTGCCGCGCCACCTAATCCATGCATCCTCTTTGTCGGTTATCAGTCTGCAGTCTGCCTGCCAGCTGTCCCCGGACAGCTTCCTACAAACTTGCTATTCAGGGTTGCTATCCACTTTTTTGCCTGAAACATACACTAGGCTATAGGGTGAATTATCGGTAACTAGCAGATACTTTGTAAAAATACGGAGTGAATGGGTGTTGATTGGATAGTGATGAAACGTGGATACACACATGCCGCCAGCTCACCATACATTCAATTGGTGAAAAGTCTGCTACTGAACACCGATTCACTAATACATTTGCGATCACGTGGAAATTTACCTTTTTGAATACGGAATCAGTTCACCGTGGGGTCCCCACCTTCTCTATTATAGGAAATTGCATCGAATCCGCTGGCAGGTTAATGCTGGCATGCTCAGCCTGCTAGTTACGCTCACTAACCGACTGTTATACCCGAGGCATCAGACGATGGTTTCAGGAGGCAATTGATGAATGGGATTTCGAGATTCTACTCTCCTCTAGCCGGGGCATACTGCACGAAGTGCCTTGTACCTACAGATTTCCATCAGTCGTTCCCACTAGTAGTGCGATGGTACATGGTCAAAACATGGGCAGGGATCCCGCGATATGATAGCCTGGAATTCAAAATTTTCCGCAACTTTGGTCGACTAAACTAGAAAATCGGACTCCGGGGCTAGATTCTTCTGTGTAGATACCATTGGCTTATGCGTCTGGAATGTTATTGGTCTCATGCAGGTGAAAGGCTTCATCAACAGGCAGGGGGTTGTGCTATTGTGCACACTGATTGAGATTTACTGGTGGGTGAACGCTTAGGTTTTTTTTACTAGGCTAACAGATTTAGTCACTAGCAGACGGGATACCACGGGCTCCGAAGGGAAGAAAATTCTAGTACTAGCTTGCAGGATCAAGTTTGGCAGAGAAGGGTCAAGAAGGAGGCTCGACAACACAATTCTGCTATCAAAATACAACAGGAGGCTGTCTTGGCGCTCCGGCCTCAGCGTTAGCTCCACCATGAATGTTAGATTAGTTTTAACCCTAGTTCTACTTCATCGGACAAGAAACAATACATTGAGATGGATACTGATTGGTCTTACAGACTATAAATCTCAAATTAGCATAGCAAGCTTCACTTTCTCAGCCCGTGGGACGTCTTAGCTAACCTAGTTACCAAAGCTAGTCGTAGATACATCACAGGCCGCTTTGCCTCAGTATGTCGAATCTGCCTTTATATTTCATATATCCCAGCTTTGCTGCGAGCCTGGCCTGTAAGGTTGGAAGCCACGATACGTGTATACAAACTACCTCTCCTGCAAATATAGCCCGTTTTGGGAGCCTTGCCTTTGAAACATAATTTTGGGGCCCAAAATCACCTTACTCAAGTTTCCTGTTTATTTGAAGCGAGTCGATACAGGGATTCGTATCCATGAAGTAGTGAACTAGGTACTCCCATAGTTTGGAAAACTAGCGCATTATACTAGCTGAACGTGAGATCTCGAAACCCCTCGATGTGGCCTATTGATATATCCATCTATGCAATATGCATTCTAAAATTTACTGTCCTCAAGCCATTGAATATTGTGCTTTTAAACCCCACCAAATCTCTGGATATATCCGAGAGATTCACTAGAGATCTTTAGCAACCGAAGTTCATCTCCGAATAGCCATCAGAAGCTCTAGGCAACTTGAAGGTTATTTACCACGTATCTGTTTAGAAATACTCCTCGCCACGAGATAGAGCAAACCCTCGATCCCAACTTGGCTCCGAGTTCGTGATAAAAAATGCCGGTTGGACACAGACGGAAAAGATCGTCCGTCTCAGCTTCGATACCTCTTTCTCACTTCAAGTCCAGCTCGCAACCGCTTTTCCTTCCATCCTTCTTACATTCTCACCATCTTTTCTTACTCAAAGAGATCAACTATCCTTGGCTAGGCCAAAATCTCTTCCTTCATCTTAAAATCGATTCCCAGTGGTCATTACTTCTTGGTAAGTATTTATCCAGCTTGGTTCTTCCTTTAGAAGGCTTTGCGGCTCAGGAGAGATACTTGAAACTGATATCCTCGTCTGGGAGCTCCAGGGTCGCCTAGGTGACTCCACAACAGCTCCTTAAGAACGTTCTAACTGCCTTCTTGGTAGTATCACGTTAATAACGATGTCATCTGGACCTCCTGATGCTCCTGAGAATAAAATGCCACCCACAACCAAGGCGCATGAGAATTCTAGCTCAGAGACGACCGTGACAACTCCCAAGAGAACCATTCGTTCAGCTCTCCCAACTACTCCGCCAAACAGAGGCAGTCCTCCTCGTTTGCAGACAACTCCTACCCATGGATTTGGGAGCCCAGGCTCTCCTTATGGAAGCCCAAGGCCACAGTTCACTTCGAAGTCAAAAGTTCCAGGCCGTTGGCTCCCATCTTACCCTGAGGATCTCAGCTCTAGGTCGACTCGCCCACGGTTCTCCCAGCTGGTTCACCAACAGACCTCTGCCTCGGCTTCGGGATCAACTTTTGTACAGATATCTGAGCCAGGTAATCAGCCGGGTGCCCAGAAGAAGCCAAAGTTAATTGCGATCCTAGACTCCATTAGGAGTGATAATCTTCCATCTGCAATGCAACAGGCTGCATTTCAAGATGGGTTGGACATAGCTAGAACGACGCCCCCCGGTGGTTTAGTATCTAGCTCATCCAGCTCTACGTCTTCAGGTGAGAAGACGCCTCCCTTCACTATTTTCGATGAAAGTCAAGCTCCTGCTCCAAAGCTTCAAGATCCTGCCCCAACTCTCGAATATGCTGCTCCAATCCCTCAAGTCCCCGCTCCAATCCCTCAGGTTTCCGCTCCACAAACTCCGAGGGCTCGTCAACTTGAGTCTACCATCAAGGCTCCAACTCCAACTCGCCCAAAGCTTCCAGCTGTTTTGCAGGAGTTGCAGGGTTACGGACCAAACAACCCGCTTCAATCCTCGGAACTTTTGTGGGGAATGATGACGGAAAAATCCAAATCTCCAGAGACCTTGCGCCGTTTACTCTCTGAGGCCCAAGATCGCGAGCGTGTCGATGATGAGCTCGTCAAAATGAACGTCATCCCACAGACTGTTCCAGTGATTGGTGTTAGCGGGAAAACACCACGCAAGTATGCTTTCCCGACCTTCCCCGTCAAAGAAGGACCGAAGGCCAAACCATTCGCTCCAGACGATATGGTTCTTCAATCTATGGCAGATATCCCCGCCTTCCTTGAAAAGTACAAGCCGAAAGAGGTGCGAGCCCTTTTTGGGAACTATATCGGTAAGCTTTCTCCTTCGGCAGATACGAATACTAAAGGATTGGTACTGACAACGGTGCGATTTTTAGCCAGCTGTGAGGACATCAATGATATGGCTTGCCCCCTGCGCATCGGTCAACTAAGCATCTTTGTGCCTATAAACATGAAGTCTAGCGATGTTATAATTGTCGGCCTTGCTCCGGTTGAGCTCTTCCACGCTCGTTGGCAGGGAACTGGCTCACCGGCTCCTCCACCAGATCGCTCGATCATTGGTAAGAGGGCCTATGCTGTGCATGTCAAACAGCCTCTCAGAACCGACTACACCATTAGCCGCGTCATTGCGACACCTACTGGCAATACTCAAGGTTTGTACTCACCAAATTTTAGATCGCTGATATCTGAAATACTGAGTGCATTGATGCAGGAACGGTTATTGGGATTGTCGGTGGTGCTTGCGTCCTTCGCATTGAGAAATGGTTTCTTCGAAGCGACTATTTCAAGACTGAGTCTCGCGTCATCCCTGTGATGGGGGACCTGCCCAAAAAGCCACAGCTTGTTTTGTTCAATAGCTCCCAAGCGTACGACGAACAAAAGCAAACCCTTGAGAGGAGGTCTAAGGACCGTAGAGATGCTGGTTCTCGTTTGAATATCAGTGACCTCGGAGGTACGTGCCATCAAGTTCCCAAGGACAGGGTGTTAGGATCAAATACCCGGATTTTTGGGGTTGATCCGATCTCGCGGCCAAAGCATCTGAGCGTTTTATTGCTCGAGGGTGTTCCGGAGCCGCGAAAAGAGCCAGAGAGGGTCCCTTGGGACGACTTTAACGATGAAACAGCTAACTTTGGTCCTGATGAGAAGGCCACGGCCACGCTAATCCCGAGCAGCTCGGACACGGAGGGGACGATGATGGAGGAACCGGGAGAGATGGTGGTGATGGCAGAGTCGACGATTGGCAAGGTGGAGGTAGGGTCTACGGGCATGCGTCTGGCGAAGGGAGTTTGAAGTGTTGCCTAGAACAGCTCGACTTGGAAGACCCCTAGACGACGTAGCATTTCTTTCGGCGTGCCGGTATGACATGACTTCATACCTCCCCAGCCGACGCTGAGTGCGACGCTGACAAGTTTTCGAGTTTCACAGGACACCTTGATATTTTGGACTTTGACATCAATCACCTTTATGCGAGCTGGCTTTTCACTTGGCTCACTCTTTATTGACTTAATTCTTTCTCTGCATCATATTCCGTATCTCATTTTTTCTCCTTGAGCTTTGATGTGGATTGACCTAGTCGAATTGGTTGACCTTCTGAGTGTCATTTTTCCCTTGTTAAAGGACTCCTTGATTACTTTTACCTTGAACATCTTTCCTTTTACTGAGATTCTTCGGAACAATACATTCTACCATGTTCTCTCCATTGGCCTGGTCTGATGACGGATAGATATTTTTTGACCAATCACGAAACTTGATTGAATGTGTTGTTTATCAAAATGCAACGTGAGAACCATGAGGCTCAGAGTATGGACCGGATTTCAGATGAAGAGCAACCGATTGATAGATTCTATAAACTCGTACATTCTGCTGTTTTTAATGACATTCAAATCAAGGGCACACACTAGTAAACCAACTCCATATAATAAAGGCCAAGCGCAAGCGAGGGTGAAAGTGGAATGGCAGCAGTAATAGAATAAAGCCTTACTCCTGGAAAGCAGACCCACTTGATCCAAAGTTTCATGCTCTAGATCTAGCATCGGTCTAGAAACGTAATCCGAATACCATCTGATATCCTCAGGCGTGTCCATATATCGCTGCCAAGCTGTTCTTCCCCTTCTTATCCCGCCCATCTAGCAAACTCATCCTCTCATCGGGTGCAACCATACTATCTGCATCGACTTCATAGTCTCCGTCTTCTGAGGAGATGCTGTATCCGTCCAACCAAGCGTTTCCTTGCGGTCCTGGGTCTATTGTGTTCTTTCCTGGCTCTCCGTGCTGGTAGTCTCTAATCGCGAAGATGATAGCGGTGCCGATCAAGATCAGTTGCATTGTCCCGACTAACACGTAGACAATCCAAGCGGACCAGCCGGCGAACCCGACGCGAGAGATGAGAGAGAAGCCGAAGATCCAGGTCGACTAACCCCAGGTACATATGAATAAATCTATTTCTGCTTGAACTAACAAAATTAAGGATAAGGGGGGTTAAACCTACCGGTGTCGATAGAACCAGCATGGCAACACTCAAACTACCTAAGTGCCCCAAATGCCAGGTAGTAAACACCTGCGGCAGCCACTGGGTGCACGCCAACGCCGCAACCAGGACACCCAAGAAATCCGCCCAGTTCTGTGCATACCACGGGAATCGATGGAGGATGATCGCAGATATAACAAGGATGACAAGCGACCATGCGAAAACGAACAGAAGCACAAACCACGCTTTACGGGCTCGACGATAGGTACGCATCTGACTAGCCATTGAAGGACGGCGGCCGGTTCGTTCGGCTTCGGCTTCCTCACGGGCATAGTAGATGTAAAGAAACATACTGAAATCTTAGCCGCTCAACTCCTAAGATACGAATAGTAAGGTAAAGATACATACACTCCCCAAAAACAGGCTACTCCGTTGATGACCTGCACCATACCGAGTAGCCCCGCAATACATGGGTATGTATCATTCGCCCTGCAGCAGCCGATATCAACTTGGCTGCTGGGGAGTACTAAGATGTTGGCAACGGCACAGACGCCGGATGAGGCTCCCAGGAGGATGTAGAGAGTAGATAGCCCTTCGGCTGACTGACGACGTATTATCCGGGCATACTGAGGGATGTAGGAAGCTATCGTCCATGCTATTAAGCCACTGTAGGGTTTTGCAAGGTATGTCAGCAAGGGATGCAGCCAATAATATGGGATGATTACTGCATACCAGGATATGACGAAAGTCGTTGTGGACGGACTGTTCAGTTCATCACATCGTGCACCTGGGCTGACATCGAACACAGCACCACTACCACTAGGGTTTATCGAGAACGTTGAAGCCATCGTTTCTGAATAAAATTATTTGTGATGAATAGAAAGAGAACGAGAAAGGAGGGAAAAAAAGAGGAGTAAGAAGGAAAAGGTCCCTAAACTAATTCATTATCACAATAGGAATAAGATAGATAATGTAAGGCATCGCACTAGCACTAGCAGAAAAATAATAATTTGTGTTGTTTGGGTGGGTGGCGGAGCGTTATCGATCGATGAGGTCAGAGCAATTGCATTATGCACATTATGGCAAAGTGCAAGCCCGTTTAGCTTACATTCTGCGAATCCCACCCCAATTATCTACTATTCCTGAGTAACGTCGGGATTGCAGATTGGCAGATGGCCACCCACGGTTTCAATATTTTCGGTTGGTTATAGCATTTATCATCTAAACGAGGCCATCAGAAAACCGGTTTATTGGTTACAAGACGGGGGTTACAACCTTGTTCTGAGTTGCTTGCATGGATTGGGGGAGCTCAAGCGGGAGGTGTGGATGTGCTAAGCTTCTGGCGATAAGTGATTGACCATGGAAGATGGCGAGGAAAAGGGATCCTAGCGTGCGATCCCGGTAGATGCATTTCGGTGTCACAAAAATACACACCTGTTCATTCGTCCGGCAAGCCATCAGAGATCGGATGTTGGTGGTTTTCTAGCGCGAAGCCTAGGCTGCCCACGTGCTGGATAGACTTGTTACAACTGACCTCTTGGATCTCGTTAAAAGATGGGTGGAAAGTGCGTTGCAGTTGTTGGAATTTGGTGTTTGACTGCCTGTGCAGCCTCGTTTGGCAAAGTGTCGATCAAACAGCCTTTGTGTCACCTGACGCAACACAGAGCACGCCCCCACGTGCTGTTTGGTGTGCTTCTGCCCGTCCAAGCCTCTGCCTTCGAGATGGCCATCTTATTCGATTCGATTAGTTGCAAATAATCGCCTCCACACTGTTTTTCCTCACTATCGCGAACATCGCCGGATCCCGATGGGACAGTCCAGTCTCAAGCCGATACCCCCAGGCGTCCCATACAATCTTAATGCCTGCTGCTGATGCACGTTCCAGTTAAAGAGGTCGATTCCCGAACCAGTAACGAGTCGGTTCCCGCAGGCTATTCTCAAGCACCCTGACTCGCACTCTGGCTGACAGCCAGTGACGTTTCCACGGTTTAGCGGCCGTCTGTGAAGGCAAATCCGTATCCTTGGGTCCTTTCGTGCAGAAAGTGGAGTACCAATCTCGATACGGAGGGCGGTTTCTGCGATTTGTTTCGAAATCGTCCTATTGAATCTCGTGGCTGATATTAATCACGGGCGAAGACCGTCTAGTCCCTGAATTTTATATATACATTGTAGCCAGCGAAAGGATTATACGATTGACGATTTACCTGCCCGCATATCTGCTCTCTGCGCACAGGAAGATTTGAGCATCCTATTGTCGCCGACTGTGCAAATGAGACGGGGCAGGGCAGCTTATCTCTGCCGAAGAAGCTAGTTTGAGCCGAGGAAGCGAAAGGAAAAGGGCGTCCGCAGACGTAGCTTCTATTCTCCAGTACATCAGACTCAGTCGGCAACCTGACGAAGGCCCTTGAGTACTTAACGAACGAGACGAGCTTAATTTCTAACACCAATATTCGATAGAGGTATAGTTTCATATAGGCTTATCGTGCTTGATAGTAGTTACGCCCCCCCAGTTGACGCAGGACCCAATACCCGCAGCCTGCCTGAGCATATTAGCTCCGACCGTGGTTCTGTCAAGGATAATTCAAACCTTCCTCTTTCAAGAGATTTCATAACGTAAGAGAAACTCTTATTTGGACGCTGTCATGCTCCCCAGAATCGACTTTCGAATTTTCTTCGAAGCCTTCCAACCATCTGATTTCGAGATCTCACACGAGACTAGCACATACCTCGACCGTTTGACTTTTCTTCCCGCGGGATATTCTTTCTGACAAGGCCTCGTGGGCTAACCTTGTTTCTTTCTTGCCTTTTGCGTAATCGATAGCGTCGTTCTTGCCGTCCATCTTCTTTCCCTAGTCGACTAAACGTCCTGCCTAATAGCGACAGCTCCGCACATCCGTTATTGTGCCTACTATACCCGAATGCGCCATATACCGCGATGAGTTTGTAGCTTCATCTCGCCAGTATCCGACATACCTTTTGGTTTGAGGAAGAATCGTCTTAGACCAGGAAAACGCGATTTTTACTTCCGGAAACCCCGCCGGTTTCCTGTTAGTTTCCGTCTCGACCATGTCGAACGAATTTATAGACGGCGCTTCGAATGTGAAACGGCGGCGCCGCGAATCGCCATCGGATTCTGAATCGCACAATTCTCCGCCACAGCCGACATCTGCGACACAACCTAATCCTCCGCCGACACAGATATCTGGGGCGACATCTTTTCGGAGTGTGACCGCCTGTAACAGGTGCAGGTTACGGAAGAATCGATGTGACCAGAGGATACCGGCGTGCACACAATGCGAGAAAGTGGGTGTCAAATGTGTGGGCTACGATCCAATCACTAAGAGGGAAATACCGAGAAGGTGGGTCCATATATGCCCTTCCAACCGGGATTCGTGATACTGACCTGATGTCCGGATAGCTATGTAAGCTATCTCGAAGAACGGGTAACGTACCTTGAAAACGTGCTATCGACAAACAATCTCACATTCGACCCTCCAACATCCTTCTTCCCTCTCAACGGCCAAGTAGCAAACTCTCCGAACGCATCCGGCAGCGTTCACCCTCTATCACCATCACTGTCAAGAAATGGCGTTGATGTTCCTGAGGGCGCATCTCCAAGTTTTATAAAACCTCCAACTCCAGTTTCAGCACATCATACTCCTGGTATTATCACCATAAACCCTGGAAACCGCCCGATAGATGAAACCTCCGACCCGATCAAGAATGATCCAACACTCTCCGCCATATCCTCGATTCCCGTCCAAGGTACATCAGATCCACGTTTCTTAGGTTCGACATCGGGCATCTCCTTCGCTCGTCTCGTCTTCGAGGCTGTCAAGTCCACCAATGGAAACGGCGGTGGTGGTATGGACGGGATTAGTAGCAATGGCAATGGAAACGGCACTCACACGCCAGTTTCACGCTGGAGCCGTCGTTCCTTCGCTCAACCCGGGGTATTCAGCAAGGATACGGACATGCGCGATTCCTTCTTTGGTCTGCAAGCTAAACCTGCAATCCCACCAGCTCCATTCCCCGGAGAGATTCTCGGCCGAAAACTCGTAGAACTATACTTCGAGCACTCAAATCCTCAGATACCCATCTTACATCGGGTCGAGTTTATGAAGTTTTTTGATGCAGCATATGATCTCCGACCTGGTGAGGCACGAAGTCCCCAGACGTTATATTTGTTGAATATAGTGTTCGCTATCGGTGCCGGGATATTTGTGGATAGAACGCCTGCGCCGAGTCCAGGTGTTGGTGCGGATATGAAGAGTATGTACGAGGGAAAACAACAACCGGAGGCGTACCACGCTGCCGCAGTACTTCACCTCGAAGAGTTTTTGCGGGCGAGTTCAGGCGGATTGGAAGAGTTACAGGCCGTTCTGCTCCTCGCCGCTTATGCGATACTGAGGCCGGTGAGCCCTGGTGTTTGGTATATCATCGGAGTTGCAATGAGACTAGCAGTCGATTTAGGCCTGTTCACTGAAGAGGTGGTGCCTAAGGGAGTTGGCGACGACGGCACGAGAGGGTGGAGAAGAGATCTGAGAAGGAGATTGTTCTGGTGTACATACAGCCTTGATAGGCTGGTAAGTGCATGCGTCGGGCGACCAGTACAGATTGCTGATGAAGTAATCGGGATTGAAGTATGAGACTATACGCTGAGATCGTAAATTTTAACTTCATTGCTAATTCCTATGCTAGTTTCCGAGCTTCCTACCCGATGAATACATCACGCCAATGGGTATCAGACAACCTTCAACACCGCCGCCAGCGACCTACAAGAGTATATCGTACTCATACTTTCAGCTTCGCCTCCTACAGTCTGAAATCCTACAGGTTCACCACTATCAGCAAACACACAATCATCCCAATAGCCTTCCGCAGCACGTTCACCCGACAGGTCTCAATCTCGTCACACCCTTCCTAAAACCTCACCAAAGCCTGATAGAATGGAGGAACGATGTGGACAATCGGCTACGCGAATGGTTCGACGGGTGCCCGAAGAGTAAAGAGGTCACTGGTTGCGCGTTTAGTCTGGAGTTCTTGGAGTTGAACTATTGGCTTACGTTGATGATGCTCTACCGACCGAGTTTATCAGTTCCCGATCTATTGGCTGAGAAATTTGGAAGCAATATCGATCCCAACGGTAAAAGCAAGGCTGATACTGCGGAAGCCCGTCAAAGGGATCGAGTGAAGGACAAGGAAGAGGAGGAGAGGGTATACGGCGTAGTCGCGGAAGCTGGGAGAAAAGTATTGCGGCTATACAGGCAACTTCATCGAATGCGGCAGGTAAACCATACGTTTTTGGCTGTGCATCATTTGTTCATGGCTGGTAAGCTTCGATTCTATAGCCCAAACAAGACCAATACACAAGCTTATTGTAATCAGGCATATCATTCCTCTACGCAATCTGGCACTCGCCCACGGTTCGCGCCAAACTTTCCATGGACGATGTGGACTTCACCATTCTCGCTGCAACATCGGTCCTTGGCGAACTCTCTGACCGCTGTCCACCAGCTGAAGCCTGCCGTATTTCCTTCGAACGTATGTCTCGCGCAACTATCAGCATGTGCCTATCCGGCACGGAGCCTCAGAATCTTAACCTCAGCAAAGACGCCCCAAGCCCACCGCCAAATGAAATCAAGCCTTATACATCGAAACCAGAAGACGAAAAAAGGCCTCCAGCAAAGAGAAAGCGAAATCACACATTCGACAGCCAATTCCGCGAATTGTTTGCCGGGAACGAGGACGTCTTGAGCCAAGGTACGGGTGCAGGAAAGATACCAAGAGGGAATAAAGCAGGGGCGTCGCAAAGACTAGTAGACCGTGGGTTTCACGCCGTCATCAAGGAGAAGCCAATTGATGATCCTAACAGCGGAGGAGACGAAGAAGTTGAAGACGAAGAATCACGAAGAGCGGCAGCTGCCGCCGGAATGCTTGCTGCCAGCGGTGGCGGTTTTTCTCCAGGGACGCAAGCGTATAGCATTGCAGACGGCATGACGCCCGGCGATGACGAAAGTTTTATATCGAGCACGAACTCTTATCTTGCGGCCACGGGTGCAGGTTCCGGGTTAGCCACTTCTGCATCTCAAACTGCAGATTCATTGATGAGCGGTGTCGATGTCGACAACGATGACTGGACGGTCGGTTATCACGCACTGAGTGAACTCGGAATAGAGAATGCGGCTAATAGTGCGGCTGCCTCCGCAGCTAATGCTGCCAGCGGATTCGGAGGGTTGGACGGAGGCAGCGGATGGGGCGGGCCATTTGACTTGAATATGAACTATGGAGGGTGGGGGGTTGGCGGTCTGGATGGAAGCTGGACGAATGGAAATGGGCAGATGGAGCTTTTTGACAGCTTTTTCTTCGGGGGTCCGGGGCTGTGAGTGGGACCCACAGATGAGATAACTGTATAGAATTAAATCGAGAAGCGAGATAATGTAGATGTCTGGTGGTGTTGAATATTTTCGTGGTATCTTTTTCTTGGATATATATTTTCAGGACCAATTCTGGGGCGATGTATAACGATATCATGGCGTTACGATCTGGATCCTTTTTGGCATGTTTTTTTCGATTTCCTGCACACGCGTGTAGTTCAACTGTAAAGCGGGGCTGTTAAGTTCTACATCCATCCTATCCATCCTGAATAAATGTACTACGGCATACGGGTAACTATATCGTTCGACTATTTATATACATAGTAGCAATTTATGCTAGACTTCCTATCTGCAGCTAGCATGCATATTCAACAGTCACTTAGATTTCGACCACAACGCGAAACTGTGTCTCCGAAGCCCGAAGATGAAACCATCAGGCCATTCCGTTTCCTCGACCTTCCCTACGAACTTCGGGATCAAATATACAGCCACTGCATCTCCCCGGCATTTAGACGGTATAGTGGCAACTACAGCGGTCCCAAGGTTTCAAACATCGCGCTTCTACGTGTTAGCAAGCAGATTCACGATGAATTTTCGGAGGCTGTTTACGGTCGAAATGTGTTTCCGATCGACATCCGGGCCGAGACTCACTTTTCGAATGCGGACCAGAGAACTTTAGGCCGAGCGTATTATACTGCGCCTTGGGAAAAACTTCAGTTCCGGGTTGCGGGCGCTGAGTGGTACGTGACCTTCATAATCCCTTCCGGTCATGCACAAAACGAAAAAAGACAACGAAACGAAGCCAAAGCCATACATCCGAACCAGCGAAGCTCAAAGCTAATCATTGAAGTTTTTAATTGTAAAAAGTATCCACCTTATAATTCATCATCGAGACAAAGAGGTTCCGCCAACTCTATTGTAAAGAGCCCATGACTAAATTTCCCCTAACTTAAACAACTGATCAGTCGCCTAATACATTTTTTGAGAACTAAAATGCAGCGATATCCCGTTCGAGGGCTCCACAAACTTAACGGGAAAGGATTTGATGGCTTTCATGCCAGCTCGGAGCTATCGTGGCCTTATCCGTCATATCAGGATTAATCTCAATCTCGATCTAGACCTCTGGACTGGGCAGTCGCCCGAAGAGGTAGATTTGGCAACTGACGACTATTTTCGACTGTTCAGACTGATTGCTTATAGACTAGAAAGGACTTTTGGAGCTGCGGCGGCGAAAAGCATAAATTTACACGTAGAGTTCGTTATTATAGTTTCTTACAACGGTGTCTATGGCGTTGATCCTATTGTTTTGGTTCAAAGGGATACAATCGCTCGTATCGAACAGGCATGGGAAGTGCTAGCGACGGGATCGTGGGTTAAGAGCTTTACGCTTGAAGCTTCAGGGCCGGGATTGCCTACTAGCGGTTGAAAAAAGGTAATTTCATTGTTATTATAGGCATACTTGAATAGAGCTTTTGTCTATAGGACGGATCATGGAAACATGCCGAGTTCCTTGATTGTAAACGGAGCAAGGCAAGCTGTTATTCGATCCGATATATGGGGTCAGTTTGGCGGATTGAGTACGAATACGATCTAAAAAAAAGAAAGTGGTTTAGCCTGGTTGCTTTGGGCAAACTGCCCTATGATAACAATAGTACTTCAGGTGTTGATATGCACCATCTCGCGGAGCCGACTCCATACTTTATACTTCCATGGCTACGGATCAAATTGCCTTCCCCTTCCTCCGCCTCCCGCGCGAGCTTCGCGATAAAATATATGAATACTGTATATACTCCCCACCACCTGCGAAAATTACCGCAAGGTATCGCGGAAACTACCGCCCAGCGGTAGTAAACACCGCGCTGCTAAGGGTGAACCAACAAATCCATGATGAATTAGCATGGATGTTTTATACGCGAACGGTGTTCCCGATCACGATAGATTTGAGCTGCGGTTTGCCATTGAGCAGACCTGGGAATGGGATGACTTATTATGTTACCTACTATGCACCATGGGAAGGGGTTTTTATGGTTTATGACGATTGGTAGGTGCATATACGTTTTGATTGTGCTTACGATGCATCGATGCCGGTACTGATCTTTCGAACTAAAAACATGGGAAATGTAGTGATACCTCGAGGCAGCAACTCTACGCATACCCGGACCCTGATGATCTATATGAGGACGAACAAAGTATTCCGTAAGTTTTTCTCTCTTTATATGTTCATTTTCTTTCGGCGACAATTGTAAATGTTTCACGTCATACGATCATATCTAACCGGTCCGCCGAAGCGATTGAGGAATATAAAAAGCTAATATATATCAAAACGGTCTGGTCACCTACAGATATGACTTAACACTGGAAAGCAACTTGAGCGCAGCAGATATACAGGCTGTTCGCCCTGCACCGAAGTACCGCGGTTTGATCCGACACATTAGACTCGAAATATACGATGCATGGCGGACAGGGCGCGAGCCCGGCCCTGGTTACGAGTACCGCGCTCCTAACGGAACAAGAGAAAATTTGAAAAAACTACTCATGCCGCTAGCGTATCGACTTGAAGTCGTGTTCGGGTCGGCGGCGGCGAAAAAAATTCAGGTTGAGATCAAAGTCGCGGGGTCTTTCCAAAAGCCTCCTGCGCACTGGACCGATCCCGATTGGAAGTCGGACTCATGGTGTGCGCGAAACGAACCGGGCGGCGTACGCACTTTTGATGATTTTATAGAAACTCTAGCGCCGTTAGTGACGGGGTCGTGGATTCGTGGATATACCTTTCACTTGAAGATGGCAGATCTGAAAAGCAAGCATCCCGGTTTGGAGGAGAAAGTACGGCATAAACTCGATCTTTACTCGAAAAGGCTGAGAGGGATTAACACAACAGAGGAGGAAGATTCTGGATCTAATGATTGGGCAGAATTTGATTTATGATATTTGGTATTTTTGTTTTAATACCCCATGGAATGTTTTAGATTCATCAAATAAATTCAACGGGCTTGCTCTCGAACCCGTTAAGATTTAAGATTCAGGCTTCGAGATTTGGCAGAAGGCAGCTTTTGATGACGAGACCCGTGCGATCCAAGCGTTTCAAGTCAGCCGGGATCCTTGACAAAATGGCCAAGATCCTCTCAGCCTAGTCCAAAAGCGGCCTCGAAGAGTGCCAATATGGTTAGCCCGGTCACATGAAGCCGTGTCCCACCACTCCAACAGGACGCGTCTCACTTTCAATCTCGCGGCGTCTTTCATGCGAGTTGACGAGAGGGGTTCAGGGGACGGGAAATTGCCCGCATCTGTCTGCCACTCAAAGCTGTGACTCCTGACTCAAAGATTTAATTCCCGGACGGTTATTTATACATCGATCCATCCCTGAGATTCCCCGCCTTGTTATAAATATCTTCTCCAAGCCCTCTAAAGTTCCCCGGTTGCGGAGTCAGTGAAAACGTCTTTCTCAGAAAATTCTACAAATTCGCATAAATATTACGTATACTACAAAATGGGAAAGCAGTCTCTAGAAGCTAAACCAAGGCGCGGTCACTTCCCGTTTCTCCGCCTACCCCGCGAAATTCGAGACAAAGTCTACGAATACGTTGTCTGTTTCTCTACCGCTCCTTCCATCCCAATTTCAGCATACCTTGATAACCGACCGCCATTTGAGCTCCGACAACGATTATCTGACCCTATCGATCTTTCGATCCTTCATGTAAATAAGCAAATCCATGAGGAAGCGTCTCGGGTTCTCTATGGAGAAAATATATTCCCAGTTCGTCTTGTAATCAACGAGAGTCAAACCGACGGGCCTTCGGCCCAAACTCTTTTTGAAGTTCAATACGAGTCTCCATGGGAAGAGATCGGTTACACTTGGAAGGATAAGTACGTATATGGCCCAAATATTCCGCTTATAACGTCGCGGTTTTAATTTAGTTACATCGCACAGAAAGATTACTCGTACTAACTCGAATCTACTTTTCAACAGAGACGATATTGGCGAATATTGCGCTGTTAATTTTCTCCCGAGATTCGCGACTCACATTCCAGAGAACAATGCACCTTCTCTACCAGCGGCTAGATACCACCGCTTCATAAAACACATAAGAGTCGATGTCGTCGATAAGCGAGTCTATCCGTACTCCTTGAAGGAATACAGAGTCCCCACAGTCATGCGGAATAGGGTCAAGAAACTCCTCCTGCCTTTCGTCCACCGTTTGAATATAATTCTAGGGGCGACCTCTGAAGACATTACCGTTGATATCAAATTGTCGTCCCTCTTCCTTTACAAAGAAGAACTCTCAAACTTCCAATATAGAGAAGAAGCAGGGCAGGAAACTCTTGAGCTGTATACAGAGCTCATAGAGACCATCTGGCCACTCACAACTGGACGGTGGAAGTACAATCTCGATATGCCGCTCCAAATCCAACAACAGCATCCAAAACTGGTATCGCAGATTTTCCGATCGTCTGACGAGCACTATGCTCGGATGGACGGGGAGGAAAAGAAAATGTATCGGACTGTAGATGTTGTGTCACCTTGTTTCTGGCAAATGAAGGATGGGAAACTCAGGGTCACGAGGAAACTTCAGAGTACTGCCCCGACCAGGAGAGTGAGGAGAAATATGTCTTTTCAGTCGAGACACTGAAAACTCATCCAAGATTCTATCATTATGCAGGTTCTCGTTCATTTCCTTAGGCCTCGAAGGCATTTATCCTTAATTGGTATCAGATTGTAATTGCTCATTCATTTTGTTATCAGTGTTTGGAAGCGTGGCGCTATTATTACAATTATTGCGAATGTACTCAAGCATCTTTAATGATTTAAACGATTGATATAGGTTTTATCTTCACGCCAGAACAGTCGAAAATAATAATATTTGTTGGCGCTCTTATGCACATGTGATCATCGGTGTGAGAACAGGAACCCAGCTGCTGTGCAAGACTGCGAACTCCAAGCATGTGTTGTGACACTCTTGCAAAGTAGGTATACCACACCATATGCAACACCTACAAAGCTAAAGCTTAGCAGGTGATGTGAGGCTGTCATCCATCTCGATGCGCACGCGTACATACAAAGGACGATACTCTTCAGTGCTAGCCCTGGCAGCCCGAGATCCGAGCCCGAGCCTTACCGAGAAAAGCAAATTTGATATCTCGAGAACGTCATAGAAACGACGACAGGAATTATTTCACGATATATATCGCCGAGGCAGAAGCCTGGGCTTTGGACTTCATTGATGTCTAGTATCCGCACACTGATATCGATAGTCTCGGCACCGATGGCGGGGTCCAATCCATCAAACTCCAGCACCTGCTTATTCTTCCTCCTTCCGCTAGAACTCCGTGACGAAATATACAAACATGTTTTTTACACATCATCTGGCTCGCCAGAATCGAATCGCAACGAAACCTGGTACAAAATGCCTGTCCAAAACCCGTCTATTCTTCGGGTTAACAAGCAGATTTACCATGAGGCCTTAAGGATCCTCTATGGCTGCAAGGTTTTTCCAATCTTCATCTCAAGAGACCTGTCAGAGTCAGGAGACGGCGATACCGCTTATCAGATCTGCCAAGAATCACCGTGGGAGTTGCTCACCTACAATCACCAGGTTGGACAGTAAGCATCCTCTCATTTATCAATCGTGCAGAATCACATATTCCGAATGAAACCCAACAGATAAGTGAGTGGATATGAGGTGGCTAATATCACTCATTAAAAATTATAGTGGTGAATTTTGTCAAATTACAGGCGAGATACCCTCGTCTACGGAATGGCCGCACCCAAATCATTTTTTTCCTTCACCTACTACTTGCCGCAGTCTCGTTCGCGAAGTTAGCATCGACTTTGTCGATTCTCGAAGCAGTTCTAAGAAACTTGACGAAAAGTTGACATGTAAAAATATCTTACGTCCCGCCGTGGAACGCTTGGTAAACTTGCTCGCTTGCGAAACTCGGCAAGGCGGTACAGGTCTAAGATTAGTGATAAATGTCACCTCGAAGACCCTTGTAGATGGCACTGGCGACTATCAAGTTCTACCGGGGTCGTTAGGGGACACAGATTCTCTTGCCAGGGCTCGACTGATGCGTCAGCGCATCTACGAGGAACTTATAGACACTTTATTTCAATTCACGCAAGGCCCTTGGCAATGTAATATCAACGTCCCCCAGGTATTGAGAGAAGAGTTTCCAGGATTTCTAGAATCGAGGTTAGAGTGGTATAGAGAAAATGGATTACACAAACGACAAGAAGATGGAACATTTGGTGGAAGCCGATGCATCGCGAGATGGAATCTTTGGGCTAGAACAGGCGCCGGGTATAAATACTTAGGAGGTAACCCAGTTGTAATTGGTTGAAGACACGGCTGAATAGCCTATTTGTAACATTATAGACCAGTTTTGGTTTGTTTTTACATTTTTTTGGAGCTAAATTACAAAGCAGAACCTTAGGTTTCATATTCTTAGCCTGGGAAGTACCAATTCTTCCTGGGGGTAGATGACAAATTCATTAAATTTCTTATCAAGTTAAAAAGCTTCCAGGGACTTGCTTTGTTGATGACTACTTTGCCGCACGGCCATTTGGCAAATCATCGCTACTCGTACTGTAGTCTCAAGGCACCTCCAATCCCAGGAGAAACTCCTGTCATAGAAACTAGTCACGGTTTGGCGGAGAAGGGCAAATATCTGTATACGTTCTTCATTTTGTGTAATGTTCACACGTTTTCCAGATATATCTTTGATTATATACCACATATTTCGACCCTGCCAATTGGCACCAGCGAAACTAGACTAGACGCGAACCGATCTTCAGGATGCCCTCTTAGCTTTCTTCCCTTTTCTGCATCTACCGCGCGAACTGCATGATGAAGTATACAGATAATTTGTCACATGTCCCCGGTCTGAGATTTCATATGTCCTCCACTTTCAAAACCCAACGCCATGATTCGATCTTCCTACTCGACTTTTCAATCATGCGTGCCAACCAAGAAATTTACGAAGAGACTTCCCAAATGTTTTACAACCCAACGGTGTTCCCGATTAGGTTGATGATTTCGGATGTACACTGGCATTCCCAGCCGAAGGACGTCACGCAATTTGATATTATCTTCGAAGCACCTTGGGAGGAGTTGATTTACACCTGAAGTAAAAATAGGTATGCAACTCCATAATTTTCATGATCATTATGCTATTTCACGTATGCTAATATAAACTGGGGACCCTCTGTAACATCGGCACATGTAGGGGCCGAAGGTTTATTCGAAGTGGAACGTACACAGTCTACTCGGATGAAAACGATGAAAAGGTACGCTCCCATCGATATCGCGGCCTGATACGGCATTTGCGGATCGATATTCTAGATAATAGATTGTCTTTGGAAGCGAATAAATCGCAAAGAGTCAGTAAAGCTGCAAGAGAGAAAGTGAGGGGAGTACTGATGCCACTTGCTTCCCGCATCGGGAAGGTATTGAAATATGCTGAGAAAAAGGCCGAGGTAGAGATTAATGTTACATCTACTCTGTTTAAGTTTACAGGTACAAAAGGTATCGTAAATCTGGATTATTCTAAGGTCTATAGTGTCGGACCCTTTAGAATAAAAGTGATCTATGAAGAACTGATAGCTAGGGACAATATGGCCTCTCACCGCGGGATCATGGACATACAAACTCAACTTACCACTTGAACTGAAACAACGGTATCCAAAATTGGAGCGGAGCGTCTGAGATAGTGTGATGAACATGACGGAACATCGGAGAAAGATAGAAGCAAATATCGCAACATGAGGACACGGTATCCGTATTTGTGGGTTTTGAGCCATGGAAGGTTCGGAGTGATCGAGGAATCTCGTCTTCTCACTGCTAGTAACAACCAAGTTCCAGCTGTGAATAATACTACTATCACGATTCAGTTTTCTTGCAAAGTTAAAATATTTTCCTATGGAAGGGTGACCATTCGGTCGACAAGGGACTGACTCGTAGGGACCTAGAAGACAGGGAACGGAAAGTTGTTTGAATTTACTTGCTAGGATTTGAAGGGCTGTAAGGCTGATAGTGGCGCGCTTTCGCTATTAGGTTCAGAAAAAAGCGTTTTTATTGGCTTTATCGAACTAATAGCCTACTTAGACAAGGCACACCGACGCAGAAAGCTAGGATAATCTAGTCTTACATACGAACCCAGAACAGGTTGTTAGCTATAACGTTATATGGTTCGTAAGTTATCTAAGTAAGCCTGATATCGTGATCCACTGAGCTAAACCCTTACTTTATTGAGGGGTTTTAACTTGTCTGTTATGTGGCAAAACAAATTGAAATTATATGTACACCTTGTTCGAGTACACTTCGTTAGACTCGTTGACTAATCGGAATTATAGCCTTTTCCTTTATAATACCAGCCCTAAGTTTATTGAGTGTGGCACTACGACGAGGTGTTTATCCGGACCTTGTGGGCACTGATTGCGGTTCCGTTCTGTCGGCTAAGCAGCTTAAAGTTTTTTTTCTTCTTCGCAATTTATATATTATCGTTGAAAACGGCTTTGCATTCATCATAGAAGTTAACAAGGTAAGCCCTAGCGCAATCTCCAGCTGACTGATATCGTGCAGTTAACATAAGGCTGTGGAAATTTTGAGTGCTGACAGCAGTTTCAGGGGAATCGTTTGAAATATGCCTAAATATTTACAGGGGTGGCTTCATCCGAGAGCCGCCATGCTTAAGCTCTTGGGTAACGCCCCCTCGAGAAATATGTCTAGTATACATAAAAGGTCTTATATTTATCTCATTAAGTCCCTAAAACTGCAAGAGAAGTCGATGTAGCTTTTAATGTGTTATATTCTCAAAGGTGACCTCTGGGTATCTCAGACCCTTGTTGATATCGTCCCCACTCCCTTTGCCCTTCATCGTAATATCAAAAAACCATTTATGATATTCTGAATTTATTCTATGCATCCTTGAGGGGTGAATGGTTCCAATCCAGTCTTGGAATGCCTTTGTTTCCTTCGTCATCTTGGCGGCTAGAGCAGGGACACTCAGCTGTGTCAGATCCGAGAAAGAGTAATGGCTGCTGCCTGCTATTACTGGCTGGACTTTTGGGCCCGTTTGAACTCTCATTGCAGCGATTTCATTTTCGACGCCACCGCCAGCCCACCTCAGGGCCTCGGGAATATTGGCGGGGTCGGCCCGCGGATTCATAAACGGGCGGCCAGCGTCTGCGTTAGATGGGCTAGTGAGATTCGTTGCATTCGCGCCGTTACTAAACCAGCCGTCCATGTTACTCCCCGCGATGATCCTATGTGTCTGTAGCATTGCTACGAGAGATAATTGTCCACCAAGGGAATGACCAAACATTCCAACACGATCAGCGAGGTTCGATAGACTACAACCCTTCACCCTAACTTTGCCGCGCTTGATGGAATCCAGCGTGAAGAGTATGTCTGCTGCACGCACATCAACTGCCAGCGAGATAATAGGGGTACCAGGTAGGAAGGATCCCAATATCGCCGAAGCCCTCACTACCCGACCGTTGGGAAATTCGGTGTAATCGCTGTCCCACGGATGTTCAACGAGAACAACAATGTAGCCGTGACTTGCAATATCCTCAACGACCGCTTGGTTGAGTTTTGCCGGGACCTTCAGGCCATGACTGAAAAGCAATAGAGGTGGAAGTTTGTTGAATTTCTCAGAGCGCTCGAGCGGAGCACCAAAGATAGAATGCGTTCTGAATTTCTCAAAGTAAGAGGCAGATACATTGCCACCTACAAAGTTGCTGATCCAATTGGCAAAACCGGGCGTTGCATATTTGTCGCCAGGGCAGGAGTATGTTAACTTAGGGGTTGGATAGTACACATGTAATACTATCTGACGAGATTTGCCACTGTCACCGCTGAGAATGTCTTTGCGAGAGTGATCAGTCAGAACGATAGGATTAGTCTTGCCAACACAGTAAAGACCTGAGAGTTCAGGTAAGGAATACTGATAAACTGCGCCAACAACGCTGGTAAGCGTACAGGCAGTGTATATGATAGATGAAAAATACATCATCAAGGTATTTTAATATGGGTGAGTTCAAAGGTGGATTTCAAACGGATAGTGTGGGGGACAAGAATTTGAAAGACTAGGATGCAGATCAAAAAAGCTTGTCATCCTTCTGCATCAGCCTAGGAAGGTACGACATGGGTGTCAGCACCACGGTTCATTCCTAGCCACATAGTTATTGGGTACAGTATGCAACTAAAAATCTGGACAGCGGCTTCTAGCTTTAGAATTGCGAGGCTAATGGCAGCTCGAATCTAGATTCTATATATATTTTCTTCTTTTGTCCAATTTTTTCTGTGGTTCCCTTGCATCGCAATATTATTCGTGCATAAACATCGCCTGGGGTGTTGGAATTGTTGGATCCGATTCGAGAGAGCGCGCTTGGCCAGCATCCCGTCCTGGTCCGAAGTATTTAGACTGCGAATTACCGGCATTATGTTCGAGTCTCGAGGTGTTTATCTGACCTTTCAAGAACTAGGGCTCCCTTCCAAAGCTATTGCCACAATATAAAGCTATAACATGACGGTATTAAAACAAGCTTCGGAAACTGAGCGTCTTGAACTTTATCCCTAGCTAGGCTATGTCTAAATTTGTGGCCAGTTATTGGATCGGAGAAAATTTGCGGTAGGGCGTTCATATGCCCCACCGAAACGGTTGGAATAAGTCAGGCTATGTAAGTCGGGACGGCCCTGGCCTTACGCGAGATCTCCTCGGAGTTTTGCCCGGGCCATATCCGCTTTAAGTCATCCGCAGATTATCCGGCCTAAAAAAAATACACCGACGAGGCCGAGGTATGTATCCAACGCAATGTGATGTCCCGGGGTCAAATCTTCGTGACTCGCTTGCGATACCGGATTGGCTTATCTCGACCGTCATCTTGAACATTTTGATAAAAATATTTAGTTTTGCGTGTGCTCCGTTACAATGGAAATGCTTTGAGATGTAAGGGTCTTAGGGCTGATACTGATGCCTTTCGCGAAAATGCGACTAGAGTACCCTAGATAGACTATATACCCTGATATCAAAGGATATCGACCCGGTGCAAATAAAGTTCAGTGTTGGATTGCAGGCCTCCCGGACATGAGGATATGCGGATCTACTCATTTGTAAGTGATGGCATTGATTGAATGGGTAATAGAGCTAGCATATAGCCAGGCTACTGGCACTGTCGATATATCCTTGTGGGGAAAAGATGGTTTAATAGCCAATGACCCATATTCGATTCTCGTAATTGCGAATTGGAAGACTTATTTAGAGCATCAGGATTGCGAAACCCTCAACGGATGTCGGGCGTTTCCTCGTTCAGTGTCGCCAAAGTCAGCTTACAACTTTAGCTGGTGTGTATACAGGGCAGTATGGTGTCGCAGTTTCATCATACACGTGTGAGTGGTGACAGGTTCTCCATGATCCGGAGCTCCGGAGTATCAAATTGAACTGTCTTAGAAGTCTCCGTGGGATATCTCCATTCATTAGACTCTCAAGGCTATAGTAGGCTACACCGTTTGGCAGGTATTGCGCACCGGATATATCGATGTGAATATATCGCATTCGCAAATTGAATCGCAATCTCACCGTTACAATCACGGAAAAAGCGCCATCAGAAACCGAACGACTCTGGAGCTGTCAGATAATCCATCACCACTGCAGGAATACCGATCGCTTCCAGCGGAGCCAACGGTTTTGAATTACGGCTAAAGTAATTCAAATGCTCGTTCAACTAGAAATCGCAGTTCAAGAGAAGTATATAAAGGGCCTCAGTCACATCATCATCTCTGCTTTCTTCACCATCGATCTCAAGCATTCTCCAGCAATCTACAGCATCTTTGCAAACAATCAAACCCAATCTTACAATTACAAATTTTCATATTTTGAAGATCTCTTACTATCAAGATGGTTGCATTTACCAAGAACATCATTGGCCTCACCGCTGCCCTCAGCTTCTTCGGCGCTGCCGCCGCCGCCCCAGCTACCGGAGTTGACTATGTTTCCTTGATCCAGACCGCCCCTGGCTTGCCAACTGTCAAGGATTTGGGCCTCACCAACAAAGACCTGACCAAGCCAGTCCCAGGTATAAAGAATTCTTTCATAAAATAGCACTCCTCTTGTTCAGTCGACTAATCTTAAATCTCCAAGAACTTGCGGCTATCATTGCTCGCGATACGCTTGAGAAGCGATATGAGCCACAGTGCTGGGGCGAACCAAAGTGCAATATCAACGATGCTCTCGCTTGCTTCAACTACTTGTACAACCTTGGTGATACGTGGTGCGAGGTCTCAGGAATCGTTCAAATGTGCAGAATGGGGGGCTGCGCCTGGCTCGCTAGAAGCGAGAATGTCGGCTACACTTCCTCTCGTTGGTGAGTTTGAATATCTCTAGATATATATATGAATACAATTCTTTCTGGGGCACTGCTAACTCGATTATCTTATATAGCCGTGATGCCGCTGTTGGTGGCGGCTGGGTTCTCGGCAACTGCCGCTCTGGTGACCGTCTTTCTGGTAGCAACGCCGCTTACGCAAACGGTAACATGATCGTCGATGTCGTTGGTCGTTAAATACTATGACTTCAAAGCCTACCTGGGCTCTTGCCTGTAATAGTAGATTTGTGTCCTATAATTACTTTTATACGGCGATTTGACAATGTACAGGAGCTCACTTCCGTCACAAAAATCTGGGGGAGGAAAAGTATTTGCGGTATTTGCTTTACAAAAAGGTCTTTATATGGGACTGTCCTTTCCTTTCGTTTTTTTGAGTTTTGTTTTCTTCGTTTTAGTTCTTTCCTGTATAGCCACGCCTGATGACCAAAGACTGGCCACCTTTATAATTAGTCACATATATGGGTTGGACACAAAAAAAAATCATAGTCTAGTTCTTAAATCCTGCTTAAATCTCTCTTTCTTCCCGCATTGTTGTGAATGGTCAAAGTTATGCTTGGAGAACTCAAGTATCCCGGTATGTATCACAGAACGTTGTAGGAAGCAAGGGTCTGATCAGATATCGATAGCTGCATCACAGCAGTAAGGCCACGCGGAGAGCTCTAACTGCAATTATCTCAAGCTTGATGAACTTTTCCTTGTAGATTTTTATTATCAACTAGATTTGTGGCATGCATATGGAAATAGTTTGGGCATACCAAGAACTATGGCTGCAGCGAGGATCGTGTCTAATCTCAGACTAGGTCTCGCTTGTATAACGTTATGGATCAAGTTGATCTGTAATTTTATAATTATATGCACTGAATTGAAACTGCAGCACATCCCGTAGATCTCGTGACAGCATTTTGCGGTTCCATTCTCCGCCCAGATACGCGCCAGTTACTCCACAAACTCTCCAAAGTTATACTGTGAACTAAAATACGGAGCATCAGCACTGGCGGAATCCAACATTGGCCACCGAAATGGCTGCTTGGGAAATTTTGGATAACTTACAGTGGGTTGTCCGGCTGGATATCAGAATACATCTCAATATCCAAATGCGTAGTATTTTCGTGCCAATTCGGTTTCCAGGAACGAATATACCTGGCAATCGTTAAATTTGAGCACTCCTCTGCGTATGCCAATGCATAATCTTTACAAGTCGGTTCCGCCTGTAACATCAGTGATACTGCATCAATTTTTCCGGATAATATCGCTCTCTGAAGGGGAGAGACTCCAGGTCCCGCATATATGTCTGCTCCTTCTTGTAATAGATAAGCCACTGCGGGGAGAATGTCGTACAAGATGGCCCTCGTTAAAGTAGTCTCGCAAACCCACGTCGATGGAGCCTCCGGATGATTAATATTAATGTTGAACCCTCGGTTGACCATCGCCTTTAAACAAAGAAGATTTTTCTTAATTGCCCTATCCAGGAGTAAGGCTTGATCCCTCTCATGAGGAAGGAAGCCATGGCTTAGAATAATTTCTAGCGCTTTAAAGTTGGAAATATCGATGCTCAACTCCGAACAACGTAAAAATGACGTATATGGCAGGCTGACATATTTCAAAATCATCGACATTAAATCGTGCGCGGGCCCTTCTACCGGTGTTTGGCGGCCTTGGTCGTGGACGCGTATTAATTTGCTTAGGACGGTAGAGACTTCATCATCGCTTGGAATATATCCTTCGAGCGTTAGTAATCGCTCCACGTTGATGGATTCGATAACGTCTTCGGTGATAAGGGTCAGTAGTTTTCTATTCTTGTCCTTTTTTTGAAATCGACCAAGCCAATTCTCTTCTATATATTTGAGATCGCGATGATAGACTGCTTGACGAAAGGAGAGGTCCAAGACATCGTTTATCAGGAGAAAGTGCTCTGTGGATGCGTTGCGTGACAAGAGATGGCAGAACAAGGTTGGGTTTTCGCCATACTGAAAGGCAATATCGATAGCCTGTAGCCCGTCAAACTTGATATTTGGCTTCTCCATATTGTAATTTCGATATGGAGCATCCGGATCTGCACCTGCAGAGAGAAGTAAGTCTAGAATCCCGACTGATGTCTCGAGTTGTGGCCTATAAGTTCCAAATTTATCAGAGTATACTATAAATCCCACAGGTGAGACCAAGGATTTTGATCTGAGATTTATATTCAATCCTCGAGACGTGAAGCGTTTTAAAACTTCATTTCCATTTAGGTGATTATTCTTGTGGCCATATAAGCCGTCTAGAAGGTGGTGAGGATGGTAGTAGGGTGACCGGAGAATGATATGGAGGATGTAAGTAGGAAGTTCGACGCTTGGATATCTTTTTTGTAAGTAATCCAAGAGAAAATCAGAAGCGTCTGCTTTTAAGATTATCAAACGGCTAACTAACGCAATCTCTACTAAAGCGTCTTCTGGGATCGCGCTGCGTTGGAAGTCCTGAATGATATCGCTATATGATTCGTACCAGTCAGACGTTCGGATCTGACTTCTTAAGATCTGAAGCACAGCTGTGTAGATCCAATCAAATTCGAAGGACTCCAGCTTCCCATGAAGTCTGAGACTGTTAGTTTTACAGGTCTCGGTCGTCATTTGTGATGTTGGGCCGAAAGTTCTCCATAGCACCAACCAAGAATCTTGGGTATGCTCGTCTTCTTCGCGGAATAATATAGCCAGAAGTCTTGCTGCGAAGGTATGTTTGAAGCCTGCTTTAATTAAACTCTCGAACAACTCTATAGACCCGTTTTCTAAGGTTGGCGCCATTGAAGGGACCCCGATTAGCGGACTTCGACTCTCCTGGTCTACGAGCGAAGATAGTAGAGATTGAGATGTCAAGGTATTGAACGGCGTGAGGTCCTCCATGAAGCAGCAAAACCGCAGGAGGTCCATTGCTTCTATAGAATTCTCGGGCTTTATAGTGGAATTTAATAAACTCCGAAGGGATGTTTGCTTTCCGGGGTTTTTTCTAATGGTAGATATACCCAGATTATAAAGGTCGCGTCCCACAGATGCCAGGAGCGGGAAATGAGAGAGAATACCGGGCCAAACAAGATTGATATGCATTATCAGGCACTCGTCGCCCCGAATATAGAGGATAGGTAACAATCTTTGGCAGACTGCCTCAATAGATACCGAATTTAAGGAAAGAAGTGCCTTGAAAGGTTGTCGGTACAGTCTTTTAATTAAATCCAACTGATCACTGATCTTTGGAACTCCGACGATCCCATTCGATATTGCATAAACAAAAGTCTTTAGGAAAGCACAGTATTTGTTTGCATTCACCGTGCTTATTTGGCGGAAATTTGCGGAATACTGCGCGATCATAGGATGCAGAATTTTGAAGAGAAATTGTTCGGTGATTGATATTGGCAGATTTGGCATCAAAGTAACGGGTAGATTACGGCGAATCGGTGGAAGTGTGATTTCATTCCAGCTAGGCAGAGGCTGGACGGAGATCGGATTTTCGATTGTTTCTGGTAGGTTCTGTACCACCATTTGACCACTTGTTCCTATTATGCAAGGTCAGAACGTAAAATATTCATAAGGCCAATACGAAAAAAAAATACTTTTGGTATTCGCTTTGAGAAATATCAAATCGGTGGCAGTGACGTGAAAATTGAGGCCCCGTTTGAGCCTCGTCCCGGTTACATCGGTTATTCCGTTGAGATATACAACCGATTCCTGACCTAAGCCCTTTTCGAGCAGCTGTCTCTTCGCCTCTAACCAGTCTGACTTTTTGAGGTTTCGCTTGAATCCCCATGCTGCTAACCTGTCTCGATACTGACAAGGGCTATCGCAAAACATTAATAACGTTATTGCTATCTGAACATTTGTATTGAGATGGAACGAATTTTCCACTCACTTTCCATTTAAACCGTGATTCTCATTGATTTCTCTGGTCAAATCTTTTAGAGACCGCCGCTTTACACAATATAGAAACTGTATCTCGACTTTGTGCTTCTCAAGTTCAGACGATAGCCTTGTATTTCGCTCTTTTGATACACGACAGGGAGTTGAATCCATTGCTTGTACTCCTTCGTTCAAGTAAGAATTAAGAGATATAGAAAAATAGAGAGAGAAATAACTCTTGGCGTCTGGATTGAGGATCTTCGGGCCCGTCGGATGTGTAATTTCATTGGAAGAAATCTCGAAACTTATATAGTCAGCCTCGTATGTCGTTATCAAACACCTTCATCGAGATTGTGGAGATTTAAGAATAAATATGATTGGTGCAAACGATATATTTCAAAGCGTTAAATGCACAGGGGTACGATCAGTCAAGGCACGGATATGATACGAGCACAAGCCTCAAGGCTAAATGCAACGGTCGTGCGTATGACGCACTTCGGTATCATGAAAAGTAATTACACCATGTCAGGTACCGTCCGTGCGCCACCCACACTGTGCTTGAATAGGTGCAAGGAATTGGTGTTGATAAGGATATTCAGACCCGTACCTTTGTCCGATCGCGTGCAGTTTGCGCATTTGCAATTTGTGCATTTGATAAGCTGTCATCTACTTGCGCAAGTCACCGCGCAAACCGCGCAAACCGTATAAATTCATCGCCGATAATCAGATTTCAAAAATTCATGAATTCACGGGTTACAAATGTGCAGTTTCTGCAACTCATACCCCGTCGAAAAGTTGCAAGTCCAGCTGCCCCTTTGGTATACAGTTTGCTTCTTCAAAGTTTATGTAATTCCTTATTTTATGGGAGTTAGTCTCTACTTACATGTAACACCATAGTATGACACTATACTTGTCGGCGCTGTTCGGCCGACCCGAGCCGTTTCGAAATTTTCTTCGATCGATCGGACGTAAGCTGACAGTATCTTTGCAGAATAAAATGGCTTAACTAAGCCAAATAGATCAAATATATAGACAGTTGTGCGGATCCGATGCAGCGATGACCGGGATGGATAGATTTGTACAATTTCAACATATTAAAAAAAGTATACGCTTTAACTAGCTATAGAGTAATCATAGATTGTATTTAGATTTGAATACTGGGAAGAAGCAATTCAAATATTCAGAAGAGATTTTCTGTTGGATCAGATCCTAGGGTCCTTCTCCGAGTTTCAACGGCGAATATCAATAGCACCGTGCCATCCTGTCCATGGTTACCCCCCCTGCGCTGTAGGCTAGCGAATTTCGCGACCTCGTCTCGAGTCGGCGATCTGAGGAAGTGTTATATATTTAGAGCGAGAGACTATAACAACTCGTATATGTGTTAGAGAGTATGCTAATGACGACGTAGGTTCTGCTTGAATAGGTGAAAGAAGGTAAGATGATATCCTTGAAGCAGCAAATTCTATTAGACACTATCTACGATCGCGAATCGATCTGCCTGGCCCCACAACAATATTGCGTTGGTTCGGCAGCGACTCCAATACCATGATATCTGGCTGGTACAGTAGCCCTCGAACGATATAGATCCTCCTCCCAGATGAGATGTTGCTTTCATAGGTCTGCATGAATCTTAATAGCTGGTGTTCAGACTGCACGATCAGGAGAGCTTGTTTTGCCACGACGTCTACGAACTCTCTGACAGTGTGTCCACCATAAACGCCCCACGGCATTATGTCAGGCCAGGGAGCCTTTGGTTTCAGAAAGGACGAAGGAGGGTATCCTTCCAATATGCTGATCTTCGGGACAACGTGATGGTCACAGAGTATCTTCGGCTCCTTGTCATTATATGGCGCACGCTTCAAGGGCTCGTACTCTAGATAAGGTGAGAAAAGGGGTTCCTCCAGAAGCTTGCTCTCTTCGATATTGATCCACAAGTCTTCCAGAGTTTTTTTGGAGTGTCCGTAAATCCATTTTATAACGGAAGTCGACCCGCTATGTTCTTCCTCGTTACGGAAGTCGACTGCAAGATTCAGTTTGTCCAGAAGACGATGAAGGCCTGGAATGCTCGAGCCGATGGTCCTTCCCAAAGGCGAGTAGTGCGATCTAATAAATGCCCCATCAGTGAGCAGGATGGTTTCCTATAGTCCATATGCTTGAGCCGCACAAGGGAAATCCTGAAATGATAAAAAGGACAGAATGTGTCTGTGAATTTCGTAGGGGATAATACTGAGCGCGGATAGTTTGGGGTGGGTAGCCAAAGAACGTTGAAATTCTTTGCCAGTGACTCGCAACATGGCCATGGAAACTTGTAATAAAGTTCTGAAGATTTTTGGCACCGCTTATAGGTGTGCATAAAACTCTGCTTTGGTGCTATGGTTGAGCTGTGGAGACTTTAATTATTCTAAATCAGAGTACGCGATCAAGCATCGAATTCATGTGGCATTTTCAACAAGGGCATTTGCTTTTTTACCGCGGTGGCGTTTTGCTTACTTATGTAGTAACCAATTGCCCTGCATTCGCCGATAGCCGATACCTCAAAAGTTGGTAGGACCGGGAACATCTCAAGCCGTCTCGCGATCTCGACCATATACAAACCTCCATCCTGAATCGACTATAATTTTGAACATTGGCAGCCCAGAGCAATAGTAAACTAATTCAATCTACTAGTATATTAATTTATTTATATATATTCTTTTTAGTATCCTGCCATTATAATACCTGAAAGCTGTCTGGCATCTGCTATTGGTTGGTATGCAGGCAGCTTTTGCGATGTTGGTTTAGTTTAGTTTACCAAGCCTGGGTTACACATGATATGTTGCATTTTGGTTTCTCAATACATCTTGGCGTTCTGACTATAGAAGCGGTTATTTCATTTCGTTCATTGTAAATAGGCATGGACTTTCTTCATTCTTGTTCTTTCCTCCTAGATTTATAATACAGGGATCTTCTTCTTTTATATAGTTGAGACTATGCGTCCCATAAGCATTACGATAGACGTTCTGTTTATGCCGTTAAGAGCGTCCCTCTCTACTAGCTATGCTACACACGGCCAACCTGGCTAATTCATTCTTTTGCCTTCTCCGTACAGCTGACGAGGTAGTATTCTGCTGCCTGGCTCTTGGTAGCCTACATCTCTTCTTCACATTAGTTGTCTTACAGCTTTTCTTTTGTGCTGATGCATATATATTATATTTAGTATTATTATTATCTTACATTTATATTCTTCTATAAATATTAAAAATAATGTACATTCTAAAATATTAATTATCAGTAAATTTCATCATAGAATAATTAAAGTAAATAATTAAATAGCTATATAATTATAACTAGTTAACTATATCATATATATATATATATATAATTACTGCTGCGTATTGTTAGGCTTGTGTATCCGATCCTGCCACACTGGCTCCATCGAGGAAATACCCCTTGGATAAACCTCGAAGATAGAGAATAGTATCTAACTTCCGGCCCGAATGTAATAGTTTCAAACCAGAAAGATGGATCAGCTCGACAGATGACATGAAGGCTGCATTACTGGGCTTTGGTGGCACTTTTCGACGTAAGTAAATAACAGAGTGATATTTAAATAATAATACAATTCTTTGTCATGTCAACTCTATTTTCTGCTTCTCTGGCTAACAATTTTGTTATAATATTTAAGAGTACGTATTGGTTGAAACCTTGTTATGATAAAAATGATCTTATTCCTTGCGCTCTTATTCCTTTTATGTCTAGACGTCAGACTCGCCGAATCTTGTACTAATGAAAGCATGGAAATTGACGAATTTTTCTCATGAAACCAAAGGGATATAAATATGAGTTGAAAAACAATTCGGTCGGGTAAAGAGTTTGAAGTCAATGTTAGAGAATTTTAAGGCAATTTAATCGGGAGAGTTAAAGAGGTTTTATCATTATTATGTAGTAGCGCTATGGGTGCGAGAAGTACTATTGTTATGCTATGGAAATGCAGATGGGGATATAAATAATTACAGAGCTTCCAAGAGTACTAGCTAAGACTATAATAATAATGCTCCTTCGAGAATTTCACCCGCAAATGCTCTCGTAGCCATAAGGGCAGCAAGCATTGCCAGATCGGGTACATAGTCCATTGCAACAAAGGTTTTTGTTCTGTGGACAAGGGAAAGCCTGCCAAAGACCGGAAAAACTTGCTTTTTCAGGGGACCAGTACTGGTTATTATGATCCTCCCACATGCAGTCCCCTACGGAATTGTCAACCTGCAAGTTGTAGTACTCCATGTTATCATCATCCTGGCTGCATGAATCCCAGTAGTATGTGCGCTTAGCTAGCTTGCTACTAGTCTTAGGCTTTGGCTTAGCCTTGACAGGGGGGGTTCTGGGCGCAGTCCCGTTAAGGATCGCAAGATAATGAGGATCTGGACCTTTCCAGACGTGCTTCTCTAGGAACTCATCATCAATTTTGATATTGGGAAAGGTATGGTTGCCGTAGGTGGTGCCATTGAACTTCTTCCCTTTACGTTCCTCGAGTTCGCCTTCCTCCCCATCACGCTTGAGAACTTGGTAATAATAGGGTGCCCAAGCGGTGAGATCGGTGACCCAGATTTCGATTCTGGTAGCCTCGGTGCCATCTCCACCGTACTGGCCAATACTCGCCATGACATGTTCATTCATAGAATAAGCGCCATTGTTATATTGGAATGTTCCGGCTTTGAGTGTATTCCAAGCATCTTGGATATAACCTTGATCGGAATATCCATTATTCACGACAACGCGTTTGATCTCAACGGTCCATTTGCCACCGACATTTTTGCCGTACCAGAGTCCGCTGTTCTCAAAGTCGACGTGTGTTATGTCTCCAAGTTTCCAAAGAATTTTAGAGTAGATTGGGACTTGGCCGAAAGAGGTGCACCAACCATCACCATAAGTGATCCAGCCGATGTCTCCGTCCCAACGAGCGGCTAGCTCTTTAGGAACAGTCCCGTGGGACCCGAGACTAGGTGAAGCAGCATCTGGTTCGGCAGCGGGATGAGCTAGGAGGAGGGAAGGGAAAACTGATAGTAGGGTAGAGAGCTTGGAGAGTAGAACCATTTTGAACAGTTATTTCTTTAGCTGCTGAGAAGGAAACATTGGGGTGTCTGGGTTGAGGCCTTACGGTTGTAAGCAATTCAATATTCCTAACTGTGAAGATATCTTGATCATTATATGTGATAAACTGTATAAACCGGCGCCCCTTATAAAAAAAAAGCTACGGCAATTCATTGATTTTGGAATCTTACATAGAGAAGGAAGGTGGAGATAAAGAAAAGCAACAGATTTGACACGGACAGAGACTCCCCGAGGCGATTGGGTCGCACAGGGCGAATATAGGTGAGCCATCTCATGAGCTTGTGACTCGACATATCCCGTCCATGAGTAGACAATCATGGGATATTTTGAAAGAAATTTCAATGTGGATTCGAGAAGAATGCGCGCACGACATAACAGGGGTATAATAATCGTTCTTGGATGGCGAGTGCCTCAACCTTGAAGGGTTATAACCCGACGGATTTCTCCGTTATTCTTGAAGAAAATCTGCAGCTCTCAGACAGGAATATAAGCATGCTTCTCGTCGTCTTCGTGAGCCGTGTCGGCGTCACGCTGGAGATACTCTAGATTTGTTGTGGGCCCTTTATCTAAAGGAATTATCTATATTACAGTGAATAGTAATCATAACGAATTAGTTGTAAAAAATGAAGTTTCTTTCTTTCGATATTCATAAATGTCAATGGATGGTGGGGCAAATGGATCTTGCCAGACCTGAAGCGACGAGTGGATAGTGTCATCGGTTGTGTTGGGGGTACCATCTGTGTGCACATAGACGGCTTGGTTTTCGGCAGATATCAAAAATGCATGTTGCACAAACAGAGATTTAAATTAAAGAGGCTTAGACTTCCCCCCTAAGAAGAGCTCGAAGCCAAAGTGTGGATTCAAACATACATTTCAAAATTCTACAGCTCTTTTCTAGATGCGGGGAGTGGCGTCAGGGGTAGGTTTGACCGACAGCTTGGCGATGCTTAATTGTTGGACTTTCGGCTTCGCGATTCCCGTGGCAGGGGTAACGAAGTCAGGGTGCCCTAGTGGCGCAGTGGTGGCCAATCCGGAGTGTTTCTAGCTATACAACGTATGATGGGTAAGTTTTGACGGTGGATCCAGTGGGTCACAAGTACCGTACTAGTGGAATGGGGTACTACTAATAATATTAATCAATGATCACATTATATTTGAGAAAAATCGGGGTATTAGAGTGGGAGGATGAGAGCGGATTTTGATGTGATTATAATAGTTCTGGTTGCCAGGTGCCAAGATCACTAACTTAATATTTGAAAATAACAAATTAGCGGTACCTCGACTGATCGAAGAGGTACTTATGCACGGACGGACCCACCGTCAAACTTTTGCCTCGTATCATATTAATATATTAGAAACCATGATAACCCCAAGTCTCTGAATGATTACTGAACAATCACCGCAACAAAGCCGTTACAGGGAAGGTTTGTGAGACTACGCCAGAGCTCGAGCGTTCAAAAACGAACTGGGTCAAGTCTTTAGGAGGCGATATAAAAGTCTTGCACCGCCGGCGCCGGCGAAGCTCAAGATGACGATAACATTTAACCGCTCTGAGGCTTCGCTCTGAGCGATTAGCCATCTTGGCCCTGACCAAAGTTATCAAATAAGGTATGCGTCGTAGACAGCTGTGGGGAACGATTAATAATATTAAACTATCATTAATTCTTAAGATCTTGTAGTATACAGAATGCCAAAGAACTGGGGCGCTACATCCTGCTGATCAGTTTTATATTCTGGGTTGCCCTAGCCCGAGATCCATGACACTCAAGCTCTAAGAGCGAGTAATCTTATAAACCTTAGAACTGCGACTGCATATTTATCACGTCCAGTCATATCATCAGGTGGTCGCAGCCTGCGGATCTTGATTTTAATCGACCTTTGTATGCGAGTGCATGCACCCGACGAACATGGTTGTTTCAAATTGTGCATCATCTGCGGAGCGAATACGAAGCTGGTGGGGGTCAGCTATCCTAAGCTTGACAGTAGGCATATCTATACCGAGACCGCGGCTGCGCGGGGCGGCGAAATCCAAGTGTACATTCGCGCTCAGACAATCTTTCCGCAAGGCTAACCTGTCCAAAGGCAGGGTACTTTCTTGGTATTCATGCTGCACAGGCACAAAGGATATCCCAGAATGCGAATCGCGAGTCAATTACCTGAATGAGACCCATGCCATACATGTAAACAAAATAAAGAATTTTTTGACTGATACTGCGACATTGGAAATGACAAGTTAGTCGAAGTTATGATAAAAGAAGGCAACATCCGCATGGTGTAATGGACTATAATGCTATTTTTGACAGAATACCTCTTGAGTGTCAATTGATTAACGACTGCAAATTTCCCTTCGGGGTGAGAGTCTGCAATCATGTCATCTATCCTCAAAACATTAACCTTTATTTTTACAACCCTAAGCATCATCGGCACAAAACATGCTGTGGCTATTCCGCTTGAAGCAACAAGGGATCACCAATTGGAGCCTAGATTAGTTGCCCCAGATAATTTTTGGCTCACTTCCATGACCCATGGAAGTAGCCCTTATGCTCCTGCTGGGTATCCTATTTTCAGAAATGTTAAAGACTACGGCGCTAAAGGTTTGTTAGAACTGCTATCCAACTTACATGTTAGAAATCGAAGTAAAATACTGACAACATCTACACCTCAGGTGACGGAGTAACTGATGATACCAATGCAATCAATGCTGCCGCATCTGCGGGTGGCAGATGTGAAGGTTCTTGCGGTTCATCGACTGTTCTTGGCGCCGTCGTATACTTCCCATCCGGAACGTATATCGTGAAGAAGCCAATTTTTCAGCATTATTATACCCAGTTTATTGGAAACGTGAGTTATAAATACTCTATTAAGCATTAAGTTTATTTAAACAAGCCGTTGACTAGATAATGTTTTTAGCCAAATAACCGCCCAACCCTAAAGGCCCATGCAAATTTCTCGGGAATTGCAGTGGTGGACAGCGATTTTTACGTTCCTGGTGGAGAAGGAAGTGAATGGTACATCAACCAGAGTAACTTCTATCGCCAAATTAGGAACATAATATTCGACATCACCGCGTTGCCGCCGGTGGTGTCGGATGGTGTTAGTAATTGGGTCCCAACAGCGCTTCATTGGCAAGTCGCACAGGTTAGTTACAAGTATTTCAATAAATTACAATCTTCAATACGTTCTAATCTAACGGATTTTTAGGCTACTAGCTTGTATAATCTGCATTTCATCATGTCAACTGCCTCAGGAAACAACCAAGTGGGAATTTTCATGGAAAACGGGTCTGGTGGTTTCATTAGTGAGTACAAGTTTTAACGCTCTGATATAAAAAGAAACGAAGATAATTAAAACCCTTTTTAAATAGGTGATTTGACCTTTTTCGGCGGTCAGTTTGGTATGCGCTGCGGAGCACAACAGTAAGTTTGACCCCATGATGCTTATATAAATAGCCCACTGCTAACAAATTAGATTTACCGTTCGTGATTTACACTTTACGTCCTGCATAACTGCGATCCAAATGATCTGGGACTGGACCTGGACTTGGAAAAACATTTATATCTACTCATGCTGGGTGGGTATAGACGTTGTCGGAGACGGTAGTAGTGAGGATGGCCAGCCCATCTCTTCTATCACTGTGTTGGACTCCTACTTTGCTAGCGTTCCTATCGCCATTCTCACAGGGGGGCAAACCGCCATCCAAATCGATAATACACAAATTATCAACTGTAATATTGTCGTTGGGAAGCCTGGTGGCCCAACAATTCTAGCAGGAGGAGATAGAACGATTGTTAGGTATGCAAATAAAATATTCTATGCAACTACTTGAATAGTCCATCTCGTCAATCTCAAAGCTTGGTTGCTAACCTCCTTTCGTAGTTGGGTGTCGGGTAATTTCTATGATGGGTCTAATTCCAATGGTACCTCATTTACTGGAGTTCCTAGATATATTCCATCAAAGCCAGCAAGTCTTCTAGATTCTACAGGGAAATTCTTCGTGCGCTCAAAGCCACAATACGAAACCCTCTCAGCCAGCTCGTTTTATAATGTTAAAAGCGCTGGTGCTATTGGTAACGGTGTGGCTGATGACACCGACGCAATCAACAGTGCCCTAAAACAGACGGGAAAGATTATTTTCTTCCCTGCTGGTATTTATAAAATCACCTCTCAAATATTTGTCCCTGCTGGAAGCAAAATTGTTGGAGAGTCTTGGTCCCAAATAATGGCCACCGGAAGCTATTTTTCCGATATAAACCATCCAAAAGCAGCTATAAAAGTAGGTAACGCTGGTGAATCCGGTGTTATTGAAATGCAGGATTTGATTTTCACAACGAAGGGACCAACTCCGGGAGCTATTTTGATGGAATGGAATATCAAAGAGTCAAGCCAAGGATCCGCGGCTATGTGGGATTGTCACTTCAGAGTCGGTGGTGCTGTCGGTACCGATTTACAAGCTTCAGATTGCCCCAAGCTTACCGGTACTATAAATCCGAATTGTTACGGAGGAACTTTGATGCTACATCTTACTGCCCAGTCATCTGCATACTTGGAAGTAAGTAGTCCAATCCCGTAACCTCAAGATGCAGGATACTCTATACTAGGATAAGTTTTCTGTCAAAAAGTGCTTTTCTAACGGATCAATAGAACGTATGGGCATGGGTAGCCGATCATGACGTCGATATCCCAGATCAAACCCAAATCGATATATACATGGGCAGAGGAATTTTGATCGAATCAGTTGCTTCGACTTGGTTTTGGGGTACGGCTTCGGAACATAGTGTGATGTATCAGTATCAGCTATATTTCGCGCAAAACGTCTTTATGGGTCTAGTTCAAACAGAGACACCGTATTTCCAGTCCCGTAAGTTCTTATCACCGTACCATCCCTTGAGAAATAAGTAAGATTTCCTTCATATTTCTGGGCTCTATGCATATACAGTATTAAGACTCGGTCATATGTTTGGAGTTGAAATGTTTCTCATCTTCCTTGCCTGAAAGAAGACAGAAAATAAATATGCATATATATGTAGCCGAATGTCAGCTATATGATCATATTTCTGTATTTTCTGTTGGCGTGTTCTGATCTCCAATACGCGTTTAGAGCCGGTGGCACCTCAACCATTTGATATAGTCGAGGTTGCTTTGGATGTTTTCCCCTCGGACCCGGACTTTACAACTTGTTTCCTTGAAAATGACCGGGACCTATGCTCAATGGCCTGGGCACTCAATATAGATGGAGCTAGCGATATTTATATCTATGGCGTTGGCTTTTATAGTTGGTTCCAAGATAACTATAGTCAAGCTTGTGTGGCAACGGAGAACTGTCAACAACGCCTCATACAAACAAGCTACTCAGAAAAAATTTATATCTATGGAATTGCAACCAAAGGAGCACAAGAAGTTGTTTCTCCTGGAGGCTCTGGTCTGACTCCTGCCCTACAATCCAACAATCAAAACGGCTACACAACAAGTATCACGGCGTGGTTGGTGCTGGCTCCGGTCGGTTCTTCAGCGAAGGGATTATTTGCCTACCCCCCGCCGAACGCGTATCACTCAGAAGAGGCCAACAACCTTGGAGTTATTAAATATTGGGCAGCTTTGGGTGACTCATACTCTGCGGGACCAGGGGCTGGCGACTATATACAAGATGGCGCAAGCCTTTACAGGAGCCGAACCGGTCTCAAACCGTACAAACAATGTTTCCAATACAATGGCGCGTATCCTTATTTGTTGGGTGAGACTAAAAGTCCATTCCGAACGAGTGGAGATACAAAGTGGGCATTTTTCAGCTGTACGGGTGCCAGAATAAATCCGGGCTCGTCGGGTGATCCGGTCATCCTAAAGGAAGAGCTTGCAAATATCAAAGGAAATGAAGATTTCATAACCTTATCCCTTGGGGGAAACGACCTTGATTTTGGCACTCTTGCGAATGCTTGCGTTTTCGCTATTATGTACACAAGCCAAGCCGAGTGCGACAAGTATTATGACGCTGCCATAACTGCTCTTACGGTTCAGAACAACCTAGACGGACTGTCTCCATTCTCAAGATCACTCGTTCAGGCCTACATAAGCATCATAGACGCCTACTACATGGCAGGTAACAAGAATGGTGTGGATAATACACAGTCATGGTTCACGATTTTCGTTACCAACTACCTAAGTTTGTTCAATAGCGTCGATGACGCGACCAATTGCAACAATATAAATTTCAAGTCCTTCCCCAACCTCAACCCGATTTATGATCCCCAGAACCTGAACTTCGTAAACCGGGGTAAATGGCAACGTTTGGTGAACCTGATCAACGGCGCGATCCAACAAGCAGCTAATCAGGTCAACGAATTAGGCGCCTCTAGAGTTAACAATGGGGCGAATACTAAATACACTAACCGTATAGTCGTTGTTGATTCGGACAGTGATTTCGGAGGTCATCGATTTTGCGAGCTTCCGACTACGGAACCAGATTATGCTAAAACGTTGCAGGACCAGGGAACATGGTTTTATCTTCCCGCTGTCTGGGTAGTCAACGAGAATGACAACGTAGATCCTATAGCGAACCAGAATCTGGACATTAATGTCCCCGAAAATATTGATCTCCCAGCAGTCAACGACGCGATTGATGACTACTTTGGGTACCCCGGAGGGGCAGCCTCCGCTGCCAATGGGTTTGCGACACAGTATCCAGTGCTTGTCAAGAGGAACTGGTGGGAAACCTTTCAGATTGCCAGATATAGTGTCGGGTTGACCCGATCAGCACATCCGACCGTCGCAGGCTTCAAGACCATCAAGCAAAACTTGTGCATTGCGATCTGTGCACGTTTTAAGAGTATTCCTACCTGTCAGCAACATGGGGCCAACATCGAATCATGGTGCCCGAGAAATGGTTAATTTGACACAGTCGCGTAGCTGGTTACGAGATTGAAATTGACAGTCTATTCTCGTCTTTAGATGTCTGAGCTTTATCTTTGTAGGGAAATTAGACTTTGTTGCAAGAATATATTTTCTGTACACAATTGTGATTATACACGTCATTGTAGTATTTAGTCACAAGCGATATCAATAGATGTTTAGCATGTGAATGGAAATTAAATCTAACGGTATCAAACCAGAATCAAGTTAAAATAATCTTAAACTACTGGATCTGGGTTGTGGAAAACAAGCGCTCGTGTCAACCAATACCACATAAAAAAATGCCAAGATTTGGCAATATATGTAATTATGTCAAGCACTCATATTAATCATATACAATCACTAAACCCAACTTAAAATGAAGATAGGATAGAGATTAGATTTAACATATAGGTCAATACTTAGATCAAGAATAAATTAATAATACATATATATGTATATATAAATTTCTATTAGGTAGTTATAATAAGGGTGAGTAGTAAATTAAACCAAAAGTAAATAAACAAATTAGCTATAGGTTCCTGCGAGTAACACCAATAAGGGACAAGATAAACCGTCTTTTTACACTACATATCCTCCCTATGCGTTGCCATACATTCGAATTCTAGGCATCATGGTTACACGAATGAAATAGCTATGTGCCTAGGCTTTCTTGGCTTGATATGATTATAGATATTTGAAAGACCCAGAGTATACGCCCGAGGGAATAACTGTTGCAGGTGTAATATTTTGGAGTGGCAATGACCTCAGGCTGGCGTGTCCTCAGTCTCTAAAGAAATCACCCATCTCGATATACCGTATCTCAACGACCCTCTGAGCACCAAGTCCTGACGAGGTTTGATATATACATCTTTAAATAATCCAGTCCGTTTTTCATAATATATTGCCGAAGCTTAGAAGGTGGTTTGTATCATATGAGTAAGAGAAGACCTCCACACGTCCCTCCGGCACTAGACTATGGCGTATGTTCTGTGCACTCGATACTGAATCTGGTCGCTAAGACACATTGCAAGCTCGTGTGTGAGACGAATGAAGGTGCTCGGATCGATAATTCAATTAGTTTTAGCCGACTATTCGAGTATACGCCTTTCGGTTGACTGATTCTGAGGCCCAGATACCAAGACCATCAATGATTCAATCTCGGATTCGATACCAACTTCAGAAATTCCATTGATAAATGACATTTACACCGTGAACGGGGCCACTCGGAAGCGGCCCATTAAAATTTCGACGTAAGGAGTTGTCAATAGATGATACCGGGAAGTTTATCTGATTAGTGTCGCTAATAACTTGAACGAAGTCTTTATTGCTAATTATATAGTTTAACGACATTATCGCAACCAGGAGACGTCGGACTACTAACCGAGAATACTATCTATTCCATGTATGAGTTTCAATGGCCAAGCTTGTATAATCCGACGAGTATAGATTCACATTATAAAAAAGTCCATAAGATACATCGAAATCGCCAGCAATCCCAGCAGAGGCACAGGTGCGTCGATTGTTTTGTTGCCACCTGAAGATCCTAGTGAACTCGGAATAATTACCATAGGATACATGCTGGCAAGGTGCAAATTGATATGTGTTTCGCGCCTGTTCATCATTCCTGGAGGGCTTCCAGTGCCGGTGTTGGTAAAATGGGTATCGGTGCCGGGTGCAGGAAAATCGAAAATCTGAGAGGCATTTTTAGATGCATATTGAGAACCGATATAGCAGGATACACTGTCCGATAGGAGATCGCCATCAGGGAAGCCAGAACTTGGGTGAAAGGGTTGAAGATATCGATGGCCCGTATCATCGGCATGGCGCAATATTGCAGCTGCTAGGGACGAATAAAATGCCAGTAGAAACAAAGCCGTTACCCCTGTGTATATGTACACCATGGCCGAGGAAATTGTACAGGCAGAAGAATGCTTGGAAATTAAGACTTGAGATGCCGATATGAAGGACAGTGCTTACGACAAACGACTTTGACATTTATAATAGTACCGGACGGAAGAAATGAAACGGCACCCGATAGGCATATTATCAATCCTGAATCGACATAACAAGCCATGAATTGTGAGTTCCGATAAGATACTGACGAATCGCACATGTCACATCCTGTAATTGTCGTCACGCCCCGCCACGGCCCCACGCTGCAGGGATTACCAGGTAGAAGTTGAGCATGTTTGCGTTAGTTTCACCGAATCAGACGAGCATTAGACCAACATCCAGCCGCTCTCTCGACTTCGTATATAGAAATGCCAACAATCAATTCACGTAAACGATCGTATTGGTGAATTAGGCTATTACTTTGACATGTCATCGCCGCTTTGAAACGAGCGAAATTGTTTACGCTATCTCAAGATATGTATCAGTATTTTTTGTTGCAAATGGAAACAATATAGCGAAAGCACTCACTTTTTCCAAAGGCCCATCAAACGTAGTCAAGCTTCTCGAAAGCCTTTTCATGGACAACATTATCGAATAATCTTAACTCCTATCCCCGAGCCTCTTCTCGATCTTCCCAGCCTCACGTTCCCTCACGGCTCTCACTTCGTCTTTGCTGGCATCAAAACTAACGCTAACCTGGTTGAACGGATTCTCGTCACTCTTCTCAAATTCTTTACGAATCCTATCTTTGACCTGGTTGAGTCTGAGGCCATCCCACTCTCCATCCGCTTTCCCTTCCGCCATCCTTCGTTCCTCGTAGGCTGCATATGCTGCTTTGAATCGTCTTTCGGGGTGGCGGTCGATAGACGCCGAAGAAGCGGCGCCGGATGTGAGGGAGAGAGCGTCGAGGGCGTTGTCGATACCCGAAGCGTTGAGGGCGGCAGACTTGGAGGATTCGGGGGCGTCTAAGGATGCCAGCGCAGCATCTAGGCCGCGAGATGGAGTAGAGGCGGCGACAGCTTTTCCTTTGGAGCCGGCTTTGGGGTTGGTCTTTGTCGTCTTCAAGGTGGCGGTCTCCTCGGCGAGTTCGGCATCGCGGGCAGCCTTTTTGGCAGCCGCCTCACGTTTTTTGGCTTCGGCTGCCTGTCTGTACTCATAGCAATATTTTAGACGCAGGCACGATATAATCAAAAGTTGTAATATAGGAGAAACCGAAAGTATACTTCTTGGAGCTGTCCTTCGCACCATCTGCCCACTCTGTGTCCTCCTTGGCAGCTTTGACAGCGTCGGCTTTGGCCTGCTTGTTAGCAGCGGCCTCGGCTTTCCGGGCGTTGCCGGCGACCTTTTTGGAGTTCTCTGCTTTCGGCTTGCCTCCCATGTTTTTGGTTCGGGATTTTAGGTGCAGTATACTTGGTGATGGAATGTAGATGAGGTGAAGAGAGATGTTGGCGGGGTCGTGGCGGCGGATGAGTCTTTTCAGCGATGTCACGTGATACATCCTGGTCTTCGGGTCTTCACCGATGACTGTGGACGGGTCCATCGACCACAATAAAGCTACAGTCTTTCGGGTCTTCTAAAAACGCCCTTCCATTCGTTCTTCTTGAATCCATAGCTAAATACTATGAGTTCCGGGAGTTAATCAGGCAAATCGAGCATCAGACCTTCATTCGCCTGGCTGAATGTATATCCTAATCTATAGCTCCAGACTTCTAATGTCAAAAATTGAACCTAAGTTGCAACGTTGGTTGCTCGCCGGCCATAGCATGCTCAAGGTTTCCAGGATTGGAAGTGTACTCACTCTATGTGCCCGTGGCTCATGGTTGTGCGTCGCGCGTGAATGAGACTGCGGGTTGCGGGGCATTGAAGGACTCATACCATATGACTGCGCGCGTACATGCGCGGACACAAAATATCACCTACCTAGGTATATAAAGCCAGTGTGACAGCTGCTTGCTCAATCCCTACAGCAGTTTGGGAATCACCGATAACTCGAGAATCAGCCTGATTAGCAACAATATTTATCAAGGCGATGCCGAAAGATACAAAATGTCGAATCCTGGACCTGCCTCTGGAAATACTTTGGCTGGTATTCGGATACCTCGAACGGGAAGATTTACGGCAGTTTTCGAGTTGCTCCAAGGCCTGCTTCAACCTGACGCTTCGACCTGGCGATCGGATGATATGTTTCAACAAGTATTCTCGGAAAAATTGGGGCGAATATATGCGCCGGTTCGATGAGGGCCATCTTTGGGCACCGTCGAGGAGCTCCGTACGGTAAGTATCGTAATTTTTTCGAGCCCCAAACCCTCAATATCATCACTGCAATCATGCCTCCAATCATGTGCCATTGATTGCAATTGATTAGAAAGGGGGACTATATTGACAGTCATCTCTCCAGGTCCGCTGTATTTGATTTCCCCCAAGTTGGGGACCTATACACCCCGCTGGCGTCGATATATAGATTCCCAAATATCACAAGCCTTACCATTCGTATCGGAGGAAGCGCCAATCTGGAAAGAAACTTATACGTCCGAACGCTCATCTGCCTTTCGAAACTGCCCTTTTACGACAACCTTCAACACCTTGCTCTCGAGTGGCAGCCCGGCGAAAATAAATTCGACAGTGAAAGGCCACACGAAATTCCCGACTATTACAGAAACCACAGCCACCGGTGCGAGGGAGCCGACGACTATATGCGTCAGGTGTTCCAGTGGGCACAAGCCAATACAGACGATAACGAATTTTTAGGATGCTTTGTCTCGGCGAGGGCTCTTGCAAAGTTGATACGGAGGGGAAAGATAAATTTTCCGAGAAGACTTGAGTCATATGCATTCAAATGTGATTTCTTAGAATCCGAGGCGGCCTTTTATCAACCTTTACGGAGATGCAAGGCGTTGACGACACTTCGGATAAAAGGTCCCATGGAGATCTATGAAAAAGACTATACGAAGGGAACTCGCATTTCGAGACCTCCATACTCAGGCACTGATTTCGGAGTTGGTGATGTACCGATCGTCAAGTTCCCAAACATCAAAGCTTTGATGCTCGAATTCCGTACCGATCCTGACGATAGCCGATATGAACCACCAGAATTCACAGTGCAACAATTCCCAAACCTAAGGCTACTAGTCTTAGATGACTATGGTGATATGGATTCACTACCTTGCTTTCCCCATCTCCGAAACCTGGAGTTTCTGACCTTGCGTTATTCATACAATATCTATGCCGAGGGAGCAGACTGGGTATATAGTCTAAAGCGGGAATTGCGGGGATGGAGTCACCTTCTGCCGCTAAATCTCAAAGTCGTTACACTATGCTGCCCTGAAAATAAATATTCTTTCGCTTTTGAATGGATTAAGGCTCAGGATTCAGATATACCTGGTAAGCACCTGGAGTTTGAATTACGGCCGCTCCCGCCGAGAGATGACACACAAGATCAACGGCATCCATACATACCTGGTTTCGAAGCATACGGGGCTTGCTGGTGGAACACCGAGGATTCCAACGAGTTCGATATTGAAGATAGCATGGATGCTCAAGAGTGGGATTCAGACCATTCGGACCACTCCACGAAGGTAAAGGAATCGTCATCAGAGTTTGACACCGAATCTGAAAGAATCGATGAAGATGAAGCATATAAACTGAGGAAAATAAAGAGAAAGCAATTCAGAAAGGAAGTTATGACTGAAGCTGAAGGAAAGAGCAAGAGACAAAGGCAGCAGATCGCGAGACAAATCGGCGAACCGGAGGAAACGGAAAATAGGAGCGACACCCCGTCCGATTCTGAAAACAACCACGACGATCATCTATATACCTATAAACGCATGTATTTTGAACACCCAGCCGAGATAATTGATCCGGATTCAGCGGATTCCAGCGGTGAAGAGCAGGACGAGCACTTGGACGACGAAATCGGTCACATAGTATCGCAAGAAACCCATATCCGAGACAACATGGACCCGGAAGACTCGGATGAATACGGCGATGATGAGCGAGATGACGACTCTGAAGGATCACTTCAGGACACTGGCTTTCAGGATCCGGAGTTTGATCCCCCGTTAGATGAGGGAAGCCTTTATATCAGCAAATACGGGATCGAAGAAGAAAGTAGCCAAACGCAAACCGAATCACAGTATTCGCAGTTCAGTATGTGTACTATGCCCTAGTCAACCTGTCAATCTATTATATCTAAAAAAACCTTTTAGCTTAAGGCTACAGCATGGACCGACTATGTAGACATATCAAATTTGAATACATATTTATAATCTATATATATCTAGTAAATAAAGGATAGGTCGGAGGGACTAGAACGTAGTAAGCCTCTCCAAAACATGGACATACCCCGCCTCCCTCCTCCCAAACCCCAGAGCTTGACTCTCGGGATCCACCCAGAGCGCTGTCACGCACCAAGCAAACCATACCATTGTATATGTCATCCCGGCTGCCCACCTGAGCCCGCCAGATGCCTTGACCTCCTCTCCATCAACAGAGATACCGAGAATACAAAATACAAAGTCCTCAAGAGTGATAAAAGCTGCTTGAGCGACGAAGAAGTAGAAGACATGGTACCATGGGGGACTTTGGAAAGGTGCATTGTCGTTTCTGATAACAATAAAATAGCAACCTGCCGCGTGAATGAGACCCGATGCCGTGAAGGCTGAGAATAGAAGGAAGTAGCGTCTCAAAACTCTTAACGCATGCGTAAGGGCGTTCGAGTCGGCTCCAAATACCAAGTCTGCGAATCTATCGCCAGGCGCTTGAATGCACTGTCCCATGAAGAAAAGTTAGCCTCGAGACCAGAAAGAATATCATACGACTCGAGTGTAAGCGTACCCTCCGAACCGACGAATGCCACGCCTTCCCCCACATGGACCTAACACTCCAACAGTCTTCAAAGTACCCAAACATCCTCGGCCACGCCTTATAATCCTTCCAACTCCCGCCGATGCCGAGTCCCACACACAAAATCCTCGGATAAGCCCTACACTGATTCACAAAGACAATGATCCTGCCCGCCCACACTACAAGGATAAACCCCATCTGAGCGCTTTGGAATACAAAAATACTGTGGATAATAGGGTGTTCAGCTGCGGTTGTTTCATCACGAAGGACTTTCGCCAAGAAGTTGGAAATATACGGAAATGCGTACGACGCCAAGTGGGCTGCTACTATTGTCATGGCCGATTGACGGATACAAGCTGCCCGAGAAGTTGGGTAGTCTGCCGCCGGCAATGGGACCTGGAAGTTCCACCCGATACCCCTCGGGTTGAAAAACAGCGATACCGCCCATTTAATCCTAGCCCAGTAGTCATTTTCGGGGTATTCCACCCTTTGATAAACATCCTGGCCGTCATCGGAGCTACCGACCCGGCGAACTTTATAGAAATATCGCGGAGCGTCGAAGCCTTGAAGGTATAGAAAGTCGCAAAATACAAAAGCGAGGTTGGTGGAGAGTATCCCGAGCAAAAATGTTCCGAGGGTGGACTCGTGGTTATCGAGAGACGTGAATTTTGGGGGTGATATTACCGCTTGGAGTGATATCAAAGCTGGAAGAGGGTAGAGACACTTCCGTAAGAGCGACGCTGTGGGGAGTGAGAGTATAATGATGCCGAGGATCGGAACAGCTACACACGCCAATTGGAGTGTATTCAAGCCCATTGCGGGTTTAAGTGGAATTACAAAATAGAGTACCGCAAGATCAAAAGTTGGTCGAATTCACGAAGATACGTGATCCAAGAGCTATTGTCAGGTTATTCCGGGCGAAGTTAGAGTATATCGCAGATCTGCCATTGCTACGCGCATCATGCATCTCGAAGCCAGGAGCTCGAGCGCGAGGGTGCCGGGAAATTCCGTTCCGAAGAAAAAAAAATACAACAAATGTTCCCTCTAATTATCTTATTGTATTTTATTGTGAAATTAAATCACGGATTTATAGAAAAAACTATATCCTCCTACTGTTGCAGTATCACTGCAACTTGTTATACATATAGATAATCTGCTGCAGCTGACGTTCGGAGTCTAGATGCGTCATCGTTCTCTTTTGTCGTTCCAACAAGGAAACTTCTGCAACAAACTCCTGAAGAATCCCGATATTAAAACTTGTAGATAGCTGCCCTGCTCTCATGATATCGGGATCGTAGTATGTCTTGACCTGTTTGAGCTGCTCTGCCCGCGGGAGCTGGAAGAAATGCTTCGTACCGTCAAGTCCTAGGGCCTTGAAGAGTCGGTAGGGTAATGCACAGTGGGTGACTGTTATACTATTTTGTTAGCAGAAGTTTTTTTTTTTTTTGGTTCCTTTATTCAAAATAAGAAGGTGGAGTATTGCACTTACAAAGGCCTGAATCATATTTCCTACCTCTGAACGCGAAGTGTTCCAGGGATCTGATATCGCGATCCTTTCTGTGTTCACTCGTCACTAGATCCAGTTCCGTTCGAAAAAACTGGTAGACGCTTATCTCGAGCCGAATGCGAGACACTGCGCTGCCGTAAGTGTCCCTAAGGGCGGTATAGAATCTTGAACGCGCCAGCGTCATCGGCCTCGCCTTATTAAGACTAGACGATGCTTCCAACCAGAACCACATCATGCAAACCGCATTTTCCACCTCCTGAGGACTTTTCAAAGGTATCGGTGCACACCTGAAACGCCTCCCCCTCAGCAGCTTTTGTTGGAGTTGTAGATGGTGGTTAAGGTATCTGCGTGCGAACCATTGGAGGGCCCGTCGGATTGCGGAGAGCTTTCGTAGGCTCACATCTTCCGGTTTTACGTAGAATATACTCACGTCTTTCGATCGTGTGATTTCTCTCATTAATTCTTTAAGCTGTTGGTAGCGTTATCTGTTAGAACTGAAGAGATTGAGAAAATATTGCAAATGCGGGTTACATACTCTCTCTTGCGATTTTATCTCTCTTATCTTCCACAGTCCCACGAGCTCCGCGGATATGACTTTGCCGGTCTCGTTCATGTAGACACGATCTTCAAGCTTCTTCCACCGGTTCGATAGTTTTATTTGACGGAGAGATGAGCATGTATTTACCACGGCGTGGAGATCTGCCGGGGAGTCGATATATTCAAAGATCTCGAGCTGGAGCTCGAAGGGGAGATTCAGTAGAGATTCCATCCTGAGCAGACTTAGTCGCCTATATTGAGATAATCTAAGTATGATGATAGTATTAATTTTCGGGTTGGATGTATAGCAATATCAATATTGATTTACTGCATTGAGCTTGAGATTGCCTCTCGAGTGGACTAAAACGTATAAGTCGAAATAATCTCGGAAAATGTTGCATAATTTTTGCTGAATATATAAGGAATCTAGATCATCGTATGCTGTGACGATCTCCCAAGAGATTGTCATTGGAATAGTTGATTATAGGTTTTTACTGGGGTTTTTTATATCGATCTTCAGATTTAGGCATGGAGACGCCACGCGAGTTCTTTTACAGCATTTAATCTATGAAGTATAGCTCCAAGCAGTCCGAAGTATTGCCAGTGCAAAGTCTTGTGGTATACCACACATCTTCAGCAATATTTAGATCAGCCTCTAAGCTTTCAATTAAACCCGAGCTATTTGTTAGTTATTCTGCTATCAGATCGATCAGTTGAGTCTCCAGCCAAGCTCTTTTGATAGAGAGCTTGTACCTGTAGCGCATGTCACGTTGGTAGAAGTCTGGGTGCCTAAAGTGTGTCTGTGTGAATCAGCGTAGATTGTTGTAGAGTTTGACCAATTGGGGCGACAAACCAAGTGTGTATCTGAATTTGGAATATTTATGAAAAAAAATCCTTCACGCAATACCATTGGGAGATCTCTTTTTCTACCGCTATCACCTAGAATATACTATCTAAATCTAGATTGAAACGCCGCTTTGCATTCGGTTTAGCCGTTCGTATATTTCATTTTCCGTGGAGCGAAAGGCATTTGGACATAATCATCACTCAAAGGGAATAGCAATTACGATCTGATTACTTGATGAAATTGCCATCGAAGTTGTAACACGGGCGCTTTACCGGTCGGACAGATTTAACTTTTCCGTGAGAAGTTAGGTATTAGTTTCCGACTGTCTATAAAAGCAAGGGGCTTGCTGAGAAGGCTAGCAATATTTTCAAGTGGGCGTTTCGGTTTTTATCTCTTACATGAAATATAAAATTTAGAGGATCAAAAGCCTTTACTAATTTTTATGAAACTGCAACCCTACGGAAAATATTGCGTTAGACAAGCCTGCATCATCAATTTATAGTGCACTCTCGGATTTCCCCCCTTTACAACCATATATATATATATTTTAGACAGGAAAAGATACGAAATCTGGATAAAAATGTACCTCCGCGCAATCCATGCCGAGCCCCGTATCGCTGCCCTTCTTGAGTTCATCCGCCAATACCCGCTTGGTATCTTGACCACAGCGATTCCATCAGATTCCCACCCTCTGCTTCAATCCAGTCATATCCCGTGGGTCCTGGATGAGCTCTCAGAAGATACAGACTCGGAGGCACCCACCAAAGGTCGTCTTCGTGGGCACATTGCCCGTCAAAACCCACAAGCCAAAGCCATTGTCGAGTCATTACAATCCGGCCCCACCTCGCCTTCATCCGAAGAAGATGATAACGTACTATCACAGGAGGTGATGGTTCTCTTCACAGCACCGCACCATCACTACGTTACCCCAAAATTCTATGTCGAAACAAAGCCCGTGACGGCAAAGGTTGTTCCGACGTGGAATTACGCCGCCCTACAGGTTTACGGTAAAGCGAAGATCTACCATGCTTCTGCTGCACCGGAGACGTCAGATTATCTGGGACAGTAGATGAAAGATCTTACGAGGTTTTGTGAGGGGTCTATTATGGGGTATAGCGGCGAGAAGGGGACGAAGGAAGGACCGTGGGAGGTGGAAGATGCGCCCGAGAGGTATTTGAAGATTATGAAGAAGAATGTGATCGGGATTGAGATTGAGATTGAGAGGATCGGGGGCAAGTATAAAATGAGCCAGGAGATGGGGAAGGAGGATCGTGAGGGAGTTATTGAAGGGTTCGCGGCGCTAGGGTCGGAGGTTGGGAAGCACATGTCGGCGTGTGTTCGGGAGCAGGAGTGTATTCATGAGGAGCTGACTTCTAAGCAGCTAAGCACTTAGCCATTTTAGAGGAGCAGCCCACAGCCACCGAGCACCCAGTATGTATTATCATATTTCAAAAAGGGAATCAATCGTTCCTTCGGTAGGAAATTGAGCATTATTGTTACGTTTTAGAGCTAGGGTATGTTGCCGAAGGAGAATAGCTGTGGTTTGTACCGAGACTGCTGCGCTGTGTGGTATTTTGTGTGTTGTCGAAAAGAACACTCGTCTGAACGCAATTTCGGAGGCTATTAAGAACAGAAAGTCCTGTTTATATATTTAATATACTTCATTGAGAGAATTTTAAATGCATAGATTAAGATTAAGACTTATACTTGCTATTTACACCTCAATATCAACATGTGTCACCGTATTAGATATGGACATACATATGACTTTCCTGAGTTGTAGGAAGCTAAATCTTAGTGGAAAGTGTAGTGTCAATGTAAATTCGACCTGTTGTGAAATTCGCGAAACCAAAGATCTCGTGATCACGTTCGTATCGAAGAAACATATCGGGCACCGGCGCCAGTTCGACTGATTAACTTGACTCAGCGGAGGAAAGGTGGTAAGCAGGAGCATTCGTTGGTTTGAATATATCTGATTGTGTCAATGTCAGTCCCAGCAGATAGCTATCATCTGCTCGATAACGATATCGCTCTGCTTCTGAGCATTCCCAAGCAGTTTTCCGGATATGTTTTTAAGAAATGGAAGTTTCGCTAAAGCGGCGGCTTCTTTACATCGGCTAGCCTGCGATTCCTCTTCTAAGATGACGTACCCAGCCTTCAAGCCCGCCTATCAATTTCAGTAGTCCCACTACCAGAGAAATTTACTTTCAATCTGTCCAGATGCCTCTAGACGGAGTCGCTGGTAGCGAATGTCGAGCTTGTGTATAGTAATCGTGTAGTGCTTGTGTAATTTTGGACATCTGACTTTGGATGATTTGATCGTTTTATACTTTAGATACAAGTCACCGACTTTCTTGAAAAGAAATTGATAAATTTTTCTAGCTCCAAGATCCACATTAAGGGACTTCTCAACTTTGGTCTTCGCAGTGGGATTTTTTCTGAAACTGATGTGGCGCATCACTGTAATAGTTTGCCATCTGAAGGTCGCCCGAGATAAGCCGACCGTATATCCTGTGCTATTTGCGAACTTTAATAATCCCTGAAAACTTCTTGATCAAAATTTCTCATTGTCTTACACCTTGTAGCATCGTATGACACGCGAGATTCATTATTTGAGGCTTAAGATTAATATACGTTATGGAATATATATTTAAAGTCGCCGGGGATATTAAAAGTAACGATTATATACGAGCACGCTAATATACTATCAAATCTAAAGTCCAAGAAAAGCGAGAAAGGTCGTGAACTTTATTCTCTCCCAGTTCTGTCAAGTTACACTCCGGCATCTAGCCGTTTGCATTACCCGTATTGACCGCCCAATAGTTTAGAAAGGCCGTGGCCCCGGCAGCAGCAGTCGCAGCAGCATATTGTTGCCACATTTTGTTTTTGTGACTATCCGCATAATCACAGACGCCTTTAATGACAATGCAGGCCGAAACTTGGCCCCAGACTCCCGCCCCCTCCATCTCAAATCCTATCACTCCTTCTTTCGCGGCCAATTCGTCTCGATGCTTCCCGGACTTCATCACGGTATCAGCAGACGCCATCGTTCCAATATGAACGAGTGGAAGGTTATCTCTCCGAGTGGGTCGTCTCTGTTGGATTTTCGCATCTATGCATCCAAGGGTCTTACAGTCCTTCTTCCGTATTTCCTCACACAACGATTCAGAGGCTGTTGTGCATTTAGAGCAGACGCAGTCAGAGAGTGGGTCTTGTCGATAGGGTTTATGTAGATGATTTGGTGGGAATAGTATGTCGTACTCGGGGCCGGGATAATGATATGCATCTCCCGCCTTCTCCTGAAGCTTCTGAAGAAGTTTGGCGGTCTGCCTCTGGAAGTCATCTTTGTGAATTTTTGTTTTTAACTTCTTGAGAAGTGCCTGGATCTGAGAGTTATGCGGCCCGAGAATTTCCTCGCCGCCCCCTTTTCGTTCAAACCTATCTGAATATTGTCGACCAAAATCGGACTTGATCATCCTATCACTGATGATTATATCCCCAAGAACGACTTCTTCTCCCTTAGATAGGGAAGGGATGGCCCCACAAATACCAACAATCAGCACGAGTTTTAATTCTGTATAGCTCACCCGCAGGTTTGCCGCTGCAATTGCTGCACTTGAGGTTCCCATTCCAGGTAGATGGCACAAGACGACATTGTGGTGGCCGATTTTCCCCATCGTATATATATTCTGATCTCTATTCTGTGCCCTCGGGATTTCGTGACTCTGCTCGTAGGTTTTATCGAATAGCGCTTGCATCGCATCGGCCTCGAGTGGAAGTGCACAAATTATGGCGATGTGAAAGTTGCTGTGAGACTCTTGGGCTATTCTTGGTTGAGATTGGCTAGTCTGTCTGTTTTGGACAAGTTAATTTCGGCATAAATATATATGAAAAATCCGAATATAGCAATAAAACTAACCTATTATCTGTTGGGATATCCCGAGGCAGGTTAGATGAGTGGGAGAAGGTTCGAATGGGATGGATTTCTATATCTCGCGGATATGAGCCCTGACTATGTAAGGAAAGGGTCTCTCTCTGTGACATCTTGCGGAACCTAGATTCACCAGCGGCATCTAAGCTTTCCCCGCGATTAATTCCATGCGACTGGATACCTAGCGGCTGGTGATTATGAGAGGTTTTGAAGTTTCTCATTTTCGAAATCTCCCTGTTTATGGCAATTTTCGGCCGCTTCCTGGTTTCCGGCGAGACTTCCTGCTCTAGGTGTTTGATGATATTTCTATAAATCAAATCCCTCACTTTGGCATCGATATCTTCGCCTTCCTCCCGTGACCTTTCCGCTTCATTTAATTCTATATATAAGTGAAGGGCTCCGGTGATTGCATCCAAGTAGGAGTTCCCACCATAGTGCTTCTTTGCTTTTTCGACATATTTGCAGAGTTCAGTCCATATCAACGAGGGACTAGAACTAGCATCTCCGTCGGGGGGAAGCCAGCTCTGGCCTTCGTCTATCTCCAGTAGTAATTTTGCGAAGGATGTCAGAACAGGGTGGCCAGGGCTATACCCCTCCTCCTCACGAGTCTCCTGCAGAGAGCAGCAAATATACAGTAAGCTCTTCTGTATTTTCCGTTTTGGAAGAACGAGAAACATAATTTTACCCGGATTCCAGCTCTGTCTCATAAACTCGGCATCGAAGAAGTTAAGAAAGCAAAGTCCGAGTCTGAGAGCAAGAATACGTTTCTCTCTAAGAGTAAATCGGTCCGCGTGCAAAGAAGCCCTATCTCTGAAGTTGATATTCTGAAAACGCCCAGTTTTTATCAAACCTTCAAGAGTTTCTGAAGGGGAAGCCTGGGGATATAGTCTGGAAGCTGGCTGTGTCGAGAGGTGAATGCTGTGGGAATCATCACCAAGAACTTCGACTACAATTTGGAGCCGCTGATCTGCACACCCTTGGAGCGTCTCACAGAGATTGCTGATCTGACGAGAGGTAGCTGGCCTAGAGCTAGCGTCAGAAAGCGACTACTAGTAGAAGTACAGCTTGCGAAATGGACTCACGTATGGCATTCACATTGAACTTCTTGCCAGCGTTCCGTGTCACTACAATCCGACATGAACAAATCCAATGCGCCTTCCTGCTCTTGCAATTGAAGCATGATCTTATGAGACTTTCCGCAGGCAAGGAATTGATGAAGTGCACCAAAGACAGCACCTGTATGCCTTCTAAATAGAAAATCTCCTTGATTATCACTTGGGGTATTCTCCTCTTCTCCGACAAGGCTCCTGGAGCGTTTCCCCGTGATCGTTCCTGGTTGGGATTGAATTGGGTGAAGATAGGAATTTAAGTCCTTAACTTTCTCCAAGAGTTGTTGCACCAGGGTGAGGGACTGGATTGAGAAAATAGCTGGGCATCCGCTCGTATCAAGAACCAAATTAAATGGCCCGACAGATGTATGAAAATCCTCGGTCGTTTCTTTGAGGTATTGGATCAACCGGTACAATTCTGGATATTTTCCGAAGACCGATGAAGCAATATATTCGGGGGAGCTTTGCAACCGAAACCACAACGGCACGAGGTTTATGTTAATATGCGATTCTAAAAGCTCAACTATCTGCCCCAGGCATTCGCTTCCGCACTGCTCTGAAGCGTCGTCCTCAGAACTTCCTGGCAAGTTGGCATCAAAATTTTTGAGCATCAGGGCGTCCCGCAAGTCTACCTCAAGGACACGGCATTTGATTTCGAGAAGCCTTAGGGACCTCCCTGGACGGATTTGACGCTCGGCCAGTTGCAATCTTCCATTGAGGTACCATCCAAGGTTTCGAAATAAGTACCATTCAGGAGAGGTACTTGGCGACATAATCGGTGGCCAAAAACAACTTGTAAAATACAATGATCAAGAATACTAACTAAGTTAAGTATCAATGTGAATCGAACCGTGAGAACTGATGGATTAGTGCTGGGACTGCGAGAATATTGGTGGTTGGCGGCTGCGGAACAGCCTGCAGCCGCCATTTATGTCACGTGTTTCTTAGGTCCCCGCACGAGGCTCACTAAATTCATGCACTCCAGGCACACAAAGTATGATACCTTTCCTAGGCCAAGCGACCCCTCGCAGAATATTGGAATAAAATCGGCCTTTCATTCCGTTAAACACCCAGTATGAAAAAAGTCTTAAACGCGACTGCTATCTTGTTACTACCAACATTATAGGCGCTTGAAATTGTTGGAAAGCTAAGGCGACTATAACCTAGGCCATCGTTATGGAGGAAGCGGAGGAACCAATCTACTGCATAGCGTATCAATGCAAAGAACTCTTTGCCAACCACACACCAGATGATCCGCCTTCTGCTACTGACAGTCTTCTTCAAGACTACCAGCAGCGGTTTCTGGCATGGGCGACCTATATGGGCGTTTTCGCTGATCAGGCTATCTGCCTCGACCGCCGGCTCAGAGGCCGGTCTGATATTCGCGATCTTGTCATTCGGCTTCTAAATATCCTTGCAGAGGCTATGACACAGAGTAAGATCGGTATCTTGAGCTTTAGGCAAATAAATCGCTTGTGGTAGTATCTAACGAGAGGATATTTATCTTTTATAGTAACCTATCGCGATGACTCGCCTCAGAATCATAGCTCTCCAATGAATCTTGACCACAATGAATCATGTGGAGATACCATCGATGATGCGCCGACAATGGATGACCTGTTAGAAGCTATAGATACATCGTTGACTCGACTCTCTCATCTCGGGGTTACTATCCGAAAATACTCAGCTACAAGTCGCGCGGCACGAATCAGCAAATTTGCCGAAAACTCAAATCTCAGTGCCTTCGAAAACCTTGCTAAAAAGGCGGTTGACACGCTGTATTCTAGTGCAAATGAAAGCCTTCGAATACAGCTCACAAGGTCAATGGTTGAGAGCTGTGCAAATATCCTCTATAAAAAGTCTCACCAACAAAGGTTGAACGCCGCCAGATTCGACCCAAAAGCGCTAGCGCCAACTATCAGCGAAGAGCTAGTTCTAGAAGATAATGTTATTGACCCACAATCGATAGAGTCGTTGAATATAACAAAGCCTTCGTCTCATCTTCCACCGAAATCTTCTCCCAATATGAATCGACTCTGGCGATATCCGGCACCTCATTCTGCCCCTTCGACTTTAGGTTCTCTCCGGACAAAGGTCCTCAAGAAGATGTTAAACCCATCCCCTCGAATGGAATTCAATGATGGAGCCTCGTCCATCCAACTTCGCAGAGTGACATATCCTCGACCCCCCATAACCAGCGGTACACCAAATTACGTCACGTGTGAATGGTGCTTGGAAACTCATCCCTCTGTATTATTCGGGGACATGAAACAATGGAGGTCTGTTTTGCGTCCTCGGCCAATGATATGCTTCAATTATAGGAGCTAATATGTCCCCCTTTCAGAGCCCATATGGATAAAGACTTTGAGCCTTATGTCTGTATTTCAGAAAAGTGTATGGATGAAGAGAAACTGCCTCGATACGCAACATTCAAGGAGTGGCTTCTACATATGAACACTGTTCACACGACCAAATGGCAGCAGGATATTCACAAACCAACTTCATGGGTCTGTAGTTTCGACCATTCGACTGAGTATTTCGACACTCGCGAAGAATTAGAAGAACATATGAAAGAATGCTACCCCGATAATTTCGCAACAGGGCTTCAGGCAATAGCAAGCCATAGCCATATAAAGCGCCCTCGACCCCGCCAAGTTTGTCCACTCTGCCTTGGCGATTTAATGCAGGAGAAACGCAGAAAAACGCAGATTCGAGTGGTTAGCCGCAAGCGGCGGAAGATAGAAAGTAACCGGGAGAAAGTCCAGTATGAAAATCCTGCTGATGAGCCCAGGGAATCGGATAGTGATGAAGGGAGCGAGGCTCCAGAAACCGCAATGGCCCGGCACATTGCTTCACATTTGCAAATTTCGATGTTTTTGACTATTCGGTTAATAAAATGCCACGAAGAGCGAGAGGGGTCAGTAGAAACGAGAACTAATTTTAATACTGATACCGGTAGTTTCTCGGACATGAGCTCTAAGTTATCCTGGTCCTCGCGAATGTCAGGAGAGGAGAGCGATGGAAGTTTTGATGAATTCAGTACCACGGCAAGCACTGCCACCATTGCCGACCTCTCGGTCAAGGTTGCCTCACTCTGTATCAGTCACATCAAAGAAGTTAAAAATGCGGGAAATGAGATTACACGCTTGCAAAGCACGGTTGAGGGACTTGAGAAGGTGGCTAAGGATGTTCAACAACTCCTCGACGGCTACAATGGCGAAGCACTCTCAAGGTCGCATGAACTAAAACAAGCAGTCTTCGACTGCTACACACGTATAAATTTGGTTGAGAGAATGCTCGATTCTAGAAAACACAAAGCAAGCGGTGGTGAGGTCGATGAGATCATCGCAGGTCTCGAAGAATGCAACGTAACATTTTCCGTTGCTCTTCAAGTCGCTCAGAGGTAGGTGTACAAGCTGTCTCGACAGTAGTGGTGAATATATGTTAATATTCCTGGCAAATTAGGACGACAATCTTGAATATCCGCTATGATATAGACCTCACGAAAATACCATCTGTTGAAGACGCGGCATTCGATTATTATTACGAGGTGACATGTCATCCAGGCACACGCAAAGAACTCCTGGACCAGGTCAGGATATGGGCCAAAGAGCCTCAGGGAAAATATATGTTTTGGCTGAATGGTGCTGCCGGGACAGGAAAGTCGACAATCTCTCGAACAGTCGCGCGGCATTTCAACGATAACGGCCAGCTCGGGGCCAGCTTCTTCTTCAAAAGGGGTGAAATTGACAATGTCTCTAGATTTTTTCCCACAATCGCTACTCAACTTCTAAAGAGGAGACCTGACCTGATACCTCATATTAGAAGTGCGATCGACGAAGACCCCGAGATCGCAAGAAAGAACCTAAGCCAGCAGTTCGACAAACTTGTCTTTCAGCCTCTTAAGAAGCTTAATCGAGCTTCCATATCGGCTTCCATACCATTATTTTTGGTGATTGATGCATTAGATGAGTGTGGGGAAACTTATGATATAACGCTGATTATTGAAATTCTTGCGAAAATGCAAGAATTAAAAACGGTGCAAGTGCGGATCTTCTTAAGTAGCCGACCAGAGTTCCCAGTTAGGCGAGGTTTTCGCCTTCTTTCTTGTAATACATATGAAAGCATAACACTTCAAGATATCCCCTCAGCTACAATTGAAGATGATATATCGGTTTTCCTGAAAGACAAGTTTGCTAAAATTAAATCGGATTTCAATGAAGGGCGGCTAGAATCTCTGCTGCTCCCCCCGGATTGGCCCGGCGACGAGAGCATCCAAATACTAACCAAAATGGCAACTCCTCTTTTCATTTTTGCGGAGAATGTCTGTCGGTTTGTTGGAGATCTACATTACGACCCAAAACAACGACTGGCTACTGTATTGGAGCTGGGGCTTACTGAAAATGGCTTCGGGCTAGGCGAGATATACCTTCCCGTTTTAAGAAAATTGGGGCATCCCCAACAAGCTGATCACAACAAGACAAGGTATCCCCTTTCCGGATCAGGTTTTAACATTTTTAGTCGGAAATTTAGAAAAATCGTGGGCTGTATAGTCGTTCTTGCGGATCCTCTATCTACATTATCACTTGCAAATCTTCTCGATATATCTAAAGAAGACGTCAATATCACGCTGGATCTCTTACATTCTGTTCTCACCGTCCCGTCTGATCCAAACCTGCCTATCCGATTAGTACATCACTCGTTTCGGGAGTTCCTTATCGGCGCTGGCAAATCTAAAGAAAGCGGTGGTTCTTGGTTTTGGATCGACGAGAAAGAGACTCACGCTATGATTGTGTCAAGATGTCTAAATATATTATCTGCACGTCTTAAAGAAAATATCTGTTCTCTGGAATATCCCGGAAAGCCACGAGGAGAGATCGATAGCGCCAAAATAGATGAGTGCCTACCGGAACATCTTCGATACGCTTGTCGCTACTGGTTACATCATTTACAGCACAGCGGCGGATGTATATTTGATGGTGATGCAGTTCACATTTTCCTCCGTACTAAGTTGCTGCAGTGGCTTGAAGCCCTAAGCCTTATAGGGCAAATATCTAGCTGCCTCGGCTTAATTGATACCTTACAATCACTTACGGACGTATGTTGTTCCCACTTTCCCACTGCAGTAACTACTTCCAATGCTTATATAATAGATTAGGAAAACAAAGGGCCGCAAGTATTAGATTTCATTTACGATGCAAGGCGTTTTCTCCTAGCGAATTTGCGGGTAGTCAGTGAGACACCACTCCAGCTCTACTGTTCTGCTATCATCTTTAGCCCAGAAAACAGCATCGTTAGAACTTTGTTCTGGAACTACGTCCCTAAATGGATTTATAGATTTCCAAAAATCTCTGAATTCTGGAGAGCAGAGCTACAAATCCTCCGAGGGCACAGCGATCAAGTTGTCGCGGTCGACTTCTCTCCTGACGGTACGCGGCTAGCATCGACGTCAATAGATGGCACTATCAGGCTCTGGGATGCAGTGACAGGGAAGGAGGTGAAAAGGCTTGAAGGGCATAGCGACGCCGTTCTCGCAGTCGCCTTCTCTCCTGATGGTACGCGGCTAGCATCAGCGTCAGACGATCGTACAGTCAGGTTCTGGGATGCAGTGACAGGGGAGGAGGTGAAAAGGCTTGAAGGGCATAGCGACTCCGTTCTCGCAGTCGCCTTCTCTCCCGATGGTGGGCGGCTAGCATCAGCGTCAATAGATAGCACTGTCAGGCTCTGGGATGCGGTGACAGGGGAGGAGGTGAAAAGGCTTGAAGGGCACAGCAGACCAGTTCACGTAGTCGCTTTCTCTCCCGACGGCAAGCAACTGGCATCGGCGTCAATGGATAGCACTGTCAGGCTCTGGGATGCAAATACAGAGCAAACGTTAGCAGTTCTTAGAGGGCACACGCGCTCCGTTCACGCAGTTGCCTTCTCTCCCGACGGCAAGCAACTGGCATCGGCGTCAATAGATAGGACTGTCAGGCTCTGGGATGCGGTGACAGGGGAGGAGTTGAAAAGGCTTGAATGGCACACAGGCTCCGTTCTCGCAGTTGCCTTCTCTCCCGACGGCAAGCAACTGGCATCGGCGTCAATAGATGACACTGTCAGGCTATGGGATGCAGTGACAGGGGAGGAGGTGAAAAGGCTTGAAGGGCACCGCAGATCAGTTCACGCAGTCGCTTTCTCTCCTGACGGTATGCGGTTGGCATCAGCTTCAGGCGATGGTACGGTCAGGCTCTGGGATGTAGCGATAGGGAAGGAAGTGAAAGGGCTGGGAAAAAACAGCCCGGTTCGCGCGATTTACTTCTCTTCTGATTGTAAGCAGCTGGCATCAGTATCAGGCGATGGTACGATCAAGCTCTGGGATGCAGCGACAGGGCAAGCGTTAACGACTCTTAGAGGGCACAGAAGCTCAGTTCGCGCAGTTGCCTTCTCTCCTGATGGCAGGACGCTAGCATCAGCGTCAGACGATCACGCGATCAGGCTCTGGGACGCAAATACAGGGCAAATGTTCACAGTTCTTAGAGGGCACATAGACTCAGTTCACGCAGTTGCCTTCTCTCCTGACGGTAAGCATCTAGCATCGGCGTCAGACGATCGCACGGTCAGGCTCTGGGACGCAAATACAGGGCAATGGCTCGCAGTTCTTAGAGGGCACACAGACTCAGTTCACGCAGTTGCCTTCTCTCCTGACGGTAAGCATCTAGCATCGGCGTCAGACGATCGCACGATCAGGCTCTGGGACGCAGCGACAGGGAAGCAGGTGAACAGGCTCGATCCGCAAACTACCATTAAGAGTTTACATTTTTCTAGCGATACTGGGCATTTAGAAACTGATATAGGAGCCCTTATTATCCTTCCTAGTCCGCCTGGCTCTCCTTTTTTTATACAACCGCTACGGCAGCCGTTGGATTGTATCTTCCTTAGCGGTGAATGGATAACTCGAAATAGCCAGAAATTTCTTCGGTTGCCTTCTAATTATCAAGACTGCTGTTTAGTTTTAAGGGGGAAACTTCTTGCTATCGGGGGGAGGTCTGGAGAAGTAAACTTTTTGGAATTCATGTAGTAGATTGGCATATGTAATCCGTGGTATAGTTAGTGTCAGGGAATGGGCTTGATTATCTGGTTGCTTTGTTGGCCGGTTCCTCTCTCTCTACAGGAACCTCGATTTCTCTATACAGTCGCATTCCATTTATATAACCAGGATAGTCTGGAGGATTATACCAACTGCCCCAGTTGATATTAGCAAGGATAGCTGAGCCTATTTATATTTTGGTCGGGGTGTAAGCTTCTGTTATAAACGTGTGTATTTGCATGGAAGTACGGGTCAGTCTTGTACCTAAAAAAGTGTACTCACGAATTCAGTTGAAAGAACTTCTAACTATTGCCAACCCCTCTGAATATTTACTCGGGTATATCGAAGATGGTCATTCCACGATAGCCCCTGGACACTTTGATTGATAAATGTGTTGCGCGTGTCTTTGCACCATCCAGAAGCGGCAGGACCGTCGAAAGCAGGCTGGCACGAGCGAAAGCGGCAAGTGGAGAGCCCACATGCAGCCTATTTGACCCAAACCCGGACTCTGCATGTCGCTGCCCCTGATATCCTCACAAACAACCGCCATATCTTCAAACTCCACCTCTTCGATACATGCTAGTCTGATACAAGACTGTCATTTATATATTATATTCTACACAGCAGATATCCTGGAGGTTTTCAACTGGTTGGGTGGTCATGGCTTCGAGATAGGCAAGTCTGGCCCAAGCGACCGCCTCTGAACGTGGCTTCCGCCATATTGTATACTTCCTTTTTCAGTGCATACACCCCGAAGCGTGTCCGTCGACAGCATCGACAACTCCCAGTCCCTATATATATTCCACCATTCTCTCTGCGTCCTCCCCTTCTCCTCCATCATAATCGCCTGCTTCTCCTCCTCCGATTGGCCCATCTTCCAGCCGTTCTTTCCCCATCATCCGCTGCTCCAGTATCCCTATCCGACGTCATGTCCTCGTACGCCCCGCCGCCATCAGCCACAAACGGCAGCCTCCCGCGACGAGGCAGCGTCTCCTCCATTGGCTCCAATGATTCCCAATCTCACCGACATACAAACTCCAATGACAACCTCCCCCCAATTATCACCAACTTCCGATTCCCAGCTGTATCGGAAGATGTCGCTCACGACCATACCGAGGAGGACCATCTCCGCGAACAACCAGCTTCACTGCGTAGGCACTCTCGAAGATTTAGCAACAATTCATCGGTCAGGAGTTTCACTTATGCTCCTGGTGGCGTTTCGGCTTCTGCTGCCGCCGCTGCAACGGTTAATGGGAACGGAGATATCTCGAGGCCTGATTCTAGAGGCAGTCAGGGGTCGATATCGCTCGTTCATGGTCACAATCATAACCACAGCCATGGCCATAGTGACGGGCATGGACACGGGCATGGACATTCGCATTCGCATTCTCGCTCACCGTCGTGCAATGGACACGGACACTCTCCATCCATCGGGCATTCACATTCTCCGTCCTGCGGTGGGCACGGACAAGGACACAGTCATGGCCATTCGCCGTCAATAAGCCATACGCACTCTTCATCAGGCTATGCACATTCGCATTCTCATTCGCATCCGCACTCGCACCCACACTCCCATCTACACGATCATGACCACGATCACGACCATGATCATGGACATGGACATGAACATTCGCAGTATGTGCTCCTTCCAATTGATCTATCGAGCCAACGCTAACGTTACGCAGCGCCCCGATCCATCAGCTTCTCTTCCCATCCTTCCTCGTCACACTCACCCTTCTCACCGCCTCGCTGGCATTCTCGTCGGCTTCCACGTTTCTCTCGCACCCTAACCAACATACCAGTCCCGAAGCTAAGATCTCGGAGGCAGAATCCCAATCTCTAGACAAAGATATCCCAAACATTGAGCATCCCGAGCCGACATCCCGCTTACTCGCAGCATGTGCTCTTTCATCGGGCTCCCTCCTGGTATCCATCCTGATCGGCATCGTCACAAGCCGTGGAGAGAAGATGGTCGTTGAGGACACTGGAAACGGTCTCAGCAAAGGCAAGCCCGAAACATCGCCACCGTTCTTCAGTCGACAGTCCCAAAATCTCGCCCTTCGACGAGCTCTCGGCGTCATGCTGCCTTTCCTAGCTGCCTTTGAGCTCGGCGGCTCACGCACGTCGGCTCTCCTCCTCGGAGCGTGCGCATCCGGTCTATCCAGTGGCTTTGGGACTAAACTCCCCACTTTTAAGTTTGATGAAGTCAAGGATTTGTTCACGAAGAAATGGATCTTCATCACCACCTTTGTCTCGGTTGCTTTTCTCGATCTCTTCGCCATTGGTGACGTCCCGGATATGAAACCTACGCTTATAGGATACGTCGCCCTCACCCTCAGTTTATTCGTCTTTCCGCCGCCTATCTCATCAAAGGATGGAACGAATATCACAAAACGAGCAGAATTGCCAACCACAATACTTGCGACACTTATGCTGTGCATACCTGTTCTCGCTTTTCCCTTCGTATTCGACACATATACTTTGGGTTTTACAAGCCCCGGATGGTATCTCATCGGCATCATCGCCGCCAGTTTTGCCTACACCGGCCTCGGAAGCACAGCCGGTATTCAGCCGACAGCTGCAATCTACGGTATCCTGGCTGCTTTCCTCGGCGGCTGGGTCGAAGAAGAATGGCTTGTACGTCGCGGACTGCTCGAAGCTGGTATCGCAGCCACCATTGCGGGGGTGCTGTATATCAACTCCCGAAAGCATTCACACTCGCACAAGTCGCAGAAGCCCGGAAAGGTCACTGAGAAGCTGTTGTTCGTGAGCAGGAATTGGCCGGTTGTTAATGCTATCCTAGCAGACCCTGACTCTCGAAAGATATTCTACTTTATGATGTAAGCTCTCCCCCCATTCGTGTCAGCCTTTACCTCGAACACCTGGGTTCAAGGCTACTCCATATTGATCACCGAACTAACTAGAATGTGCAGCTTGAACTTTTGTTTCATGCTTCTGCAGACTCTTTATGGCTTCCTCACCGGCTCTCTCGGCCTTCTCTCCGACAGCATTCACATGCTGCTCGACTGCCTCGCCCTTGCCGTCGGTCTTGCGGCGGTGGTGATGTCTAAATGGCCTCCATCGCTGACATTTCCATACGGTCTGGGGAAGATAGAAACTCTCGCTGGCTTCGCGAACGGAATTTTACTGTTTCTGATCAGTCTCGAGATAATATTCGAGGCTATCCAGAGACTTTGGACCAGTGATGGGGAACTTGAGCGGCTTGACGAGCTGTTGGTCGTCAGTGCTGCGGGCTTGGTGGTTAACTTGGTGGGTATTATGGCGTTTGATCACGGACACGCTCACCACGGACATTCCCACGGACACGATCATCACCACGTAGGTAACACTCCTCAGAACATGAAACGGCCGAAGACTAACTCTTCTTTTCTCATCAGAATGAGAACCTTCAAGGGATATTCTTGCACATCCTCGCCGACGCCCTTGGATCTCTCTCCGTCACCATCTCTACATTACTAGTAAAATACACTGGCTATACGTTCTTCGACCCCATCGCATCAGTGTTGATAGCGGTACTCATAGGAGCGTCCGCGTTCCCGCTGGTGTTCAGCAGCGCCAAAAGACTACTCCTCGCCGTTCCGGAAGACGTGGAGTTCGAGCTCAGGGATAAACTCAGCGGGCTCAGCGGCTTCGGAGGGGTAGTCGGGTACAAAGGCAAATTTTGGCTTGGGGATAACCTACCCACTGAAGAGGAGAAGGGGAAACACGATCACCACCACCATGATCATCACCATTCACACGACCATGGACATGATCATGGACACGGACACGAACACGAACATGGACATTCTCACGACCACGACCACGACCATGGATGTTCGGATTCAAGCAGCATCCTCGGCGTGATCCACGTCGCCATTGATAGAGGCTCAGATGAAGGCGCGATGCGCGAGAAGGTCAAGCAGCATTTGGGGAAAAGAATGGAAAAAGTCCTCGTGCAAGTTGAAAAGGTCATCGAGGGCGGCGTGAACGGGTGCTGGTGCGGCGTCAGCGCCAATAACATTTTGGGGCTTTCGACGCCCAGAACTGGAAGTTTTAGTATCAACGGTGGTGCTAGTGGTGGTGGTGGTACTGGCAGTGGAAATGTGGGGTATTTATTGGGGAGTGGGGCGGTTGTGAACGGTGAAGGGAGGAAGGATGATTAAAATACCTTCTAATTTGACTATTACGAAGGGTGGGGGGTTTAATGGGTATTAACGCATTAGGTGGAGTTCTTGAACATTGATTGATTTAAATTTCTTTGCTTGCGCCTGGAGTCCTAGAGATTTGAAGGGTGCGGATATATACTTTTGTATTATAGAATTACTTTGGTCAGCAAGGAATGTGGTTTACTTTTGGCACTATATATATATTTAGATGAATGAAAATCCGAGATTATGTCGTCTTTAAAAGGTCATCACATCGGTGGTTTTTAACACACATATACTATAGGAGGTAATGTTTGAAGATGATTTTTTGGTATTGCAATATTGTCCCTAGCCTAAGTCCTATATACCCGTGAAAGATAGGGAATAAAAAAAAAAAGCATGCAGAACCCAGAGGTATAATATAGTCCCTGACATCGTTATCATTGAAAACAAATATAAGGAAAGATGGAAGGAAGAAGGCAAAAGTAGAAACTCCGTACTATATCAGTAGTATATGCCATTTATGAAAGAAAATGAAACTCAGAAAACACAAAAAAAAGGAGATTGTCTTTTTGAGGCATGATGAGATAACAAAAAGAGGAAAAAGAAGAAGCGAAGGATAGAAAAACTACCATCCAAACTCCTCGACGAACAAGCTAACACTCGGTCCACCCTTCTTGATACACTTCGCCGCCTCCAACCTGACAAGATCGCTTCCCGGTCCGCAGGCCGCAACGGCACAGGTCTCGTCCGGTCCGCAGCTGGTTACAAAGTTCTTAATGATCTCCCCCATCTTCGGTCTACCCTCGTAGATAAACTTATCCAAAGCGTCGCGAACGTCCTGATGAGCACCGCCCGTGAACGAGCGAGACTTTTCGTTATCCGGATCGCTGTCGTCGCCGTCGGAGTAGTCGTCGATGTCCCGACGACCCAAGGTGCGTTCGTCGGCGGAATCATCCGGATCCGGATCATCGTCGGACATACCGGCGAAGACATCGGACGACCGGCGCGCGTAGTCTTCCTCTTCCAGGATCGTGTGGTCGTCAGATGTTGGGGCTTTGAAGTATCCGCTTTGTCGTTTGGCCATGTGTACACCGCGGGATTGTTGGGCTGGTGGGGAGCTGAGTGGGTTCGTGGGGTCTTCGGTACCGGTTGCGCCGTAGTTTCCGGATGATGGCATGATGTCGCCGGAGTAGGAACGTGCGTGGCCGGTGCGGGATTGCATTGCTTGAGGGATGGCGGGGACGGGTGGGGTGTCAGTGGAGTCACTGGAGATGAGGTTTGAAGCTTCATCGTCACCGCTGCGATCGTCTGATCTTCCACGACGGAAGCGGGACATGGCGCCGGACATGGCGCCGGACATTGTGGGGCCACCGCCGGCCATCATGGTGCGCATGCGGGACATGGTGAATCTTCCGGCGCGGGCCTTGTCCGGTGCGGTTTCGTGGAGACGGATGACGACGTATGTGGATTGACCGTTGGGGCCGTGACCGCCTCTGGCGAGTTCTTCGAGTTGGGGGCGGATGTTTTCGTAAGACATGGATTTCTTTGTGCTCCAGATGAACTCCAAATGGCGGACGCGGGCTTTACGGACGGCGGAAAGAGCGATGGGGAGGATGAAGGTGATACCGGAACCGGAGGCGTAGAGGAGGAGGTTGTCGTAATAGTTGAAGTTTGGCAGAGCACCGTAGGGGCCGTCGAGGATGGCGCGGAGTTCTCTGGTCTCGGAACCCTTGTTTTCAGCCAGCCTTCGGGCTTCCCCGTTCATGGCCTTGGTGAAACCGTCTTCGGGCTTGATGATGAAGTCTACGGTTTTCTTGCCTCCTTCCGTGTCGATATCGTCACCGACGGATGCGATGGTGAACGGGTGAGACTCGAAGTATCGGATACCGGGGATGCAAAGGAAGGCATGGGTGCCGGGTCTCCACATTAGGTTTCCACGGGGGACTTTTACGATCGTCATGCCGTCTTGGGTCAGTTGCACTTTGGCCTTGAGCTTGTCGGCGTAACGGTTGTGCCAGAAGACGCGGTTGTACCTGATACAACGGTCGATGAAGTACAGGATGAACGCGGCGCCGATGGGACCGTAAGAGTGACGGTTGTGGAGGATGCAGGCGATGAAGGTGAGGGGGAAGAGGATCAGGTGCGTGAAGTAGAAGACCTCATAACGGATAACCTTGAGGAGATAGAAGGAGGCAAGGATAATCATCCATAACGCCAGAGCGATGATGCCCCAGACGTTTCGAGGGATGAGCAAGAACCCAACCTGTGAGGGGATCAGGCGAGCGAGACCAACTGCCACAGCGATGGTGTGGACGCCGCCTTGGATAAGAGCGGTGATTGCGACCCTGAATTTTATTCTATTAGCTTGTGGATTCTTAAATAGAGAAAAGCGGGGAGGTGGCTATATAACCGTACCATCGATGGAAGACATTGAGCTTCTCGTAGCTCATACCGGTCAAGTAACTCAACGGCGTATTCTTCATAGCCAAAAACACCAAAAGCGTTCCATTGACGACGCTGAACCACCCGGCCTTCCTAGCCAGCTGGATCAACTGCAGCGTCGGCTTCGAACTGAAAATGCAAACCCAAATGTTGATGATCACATAGAGGATTACGATAACCGTGTGTGCCCGTGTCGGTAACCCGAACCATCCCTGTTTAAGGAAAAACGCCCGTACGGCTCTCCCTCTGTTCGCGAAGCCCACGAGTTTGAGCCGTAACGGTCGAGACTTGACATACCGTTTCCGGAAGAAATGGATGAAGGAGGCAACTATCAAGACGATGCAAAAGTATCCGTAGAAGAAACCGGTGTGAGCGTTATTCAAGGTTTCAAAAACACTCTCGATGGTCATGTTATCATCACGAAAGTTGTAATATTCGGCGCCGAACAAGCCGCCTAAGCGGATGCCGTAGTAGATTTCTGTGTCGTTGCCGCTCATCTTGACTGATTGAACGCCCGACTCTCTTGTTGAAATATGTTTGCGTCCCAGAGGCAGCTGGGAGAGCTGCTTTGGAGATGTATCCTTTGTATTGGCTTTCCTCTATTTGATTTGCTTCCTTGTGTGTGGTGTTGTATTTTCTTTCTCTGCTCGATTTACCTCTCTGCGGATATATAGTAGTGCTGACGGTGAGGAGCCCAGCTGGGTAGTTCTTATATGCGGCTGAAATCCAAAGCTGTAAGCAAAGTTCGCTAGCCCCAGTTGTAAAACACCCCACAATTTGGCAGTGAAGAAAAAAAAGGACACCAAAGGAAAATCGTCAAAAAGGTATTTGTCGCTAAAGCATTAAAAGAATATGGATGAAGAATGGAAAAGAGAATCCAGGAACGCCCAGAGGCCAAGCCTTTACCTTTTAATACAAAGATGCTGAAGAGAGGGAGAAAGGAAAGAACAGATGAGAAAGGCGATTGGGGGAGTATATCTATTTGGTGTGCAACCGCCATCCGCTCCTCGTGGGAAGATTGAAAGAGGGCTGAGACGACGGCAGTCCGGGCTAAGCTGAAATCCCTGTCGCTTTTCCCCAAAACTTACTTCAAATCCTTAGTGTCTACACACACCCTTGAACAAGCGTACCAAGTTAAAATAAAACAAAAAAAATGTCAGAAAATAAAGAGCGTCTAAGAGAGGTGTGAGAAATCATGGAAAAAATGGTCGCCATATCAGACCACTTGGACAGCTGTGAGGGCTCTATTCCATGTTGTGCATTTGGAAGGAGAAGGAGACGAGCTTCCCAAGCCTCCAGAACCCGTATTATTCATAGCGAAGGCCGGGGTGCAATACTCAAATTCGCATACATTCGCGTTAATCATCGCCAATGCTTCCCAATTGCCAGGTCTAGAATTGTCGCACAGCATCTCTTGCTTAGATATCAGACCGTTGGACAGGCAAGAAGTGTCGAGGGCTAGGTGCCGAAGTTCCGATTCCCAAGACTGGGCTCATAAAAGCGCTGCCCTCTGCTGCTCAATCGTTTTCTCAGAGCTTCAAGCTATTTGTGTACTCGAAACCGATGATCCCAGGTAAGAAAGTGTCCAAAAAAAAAGTACTGGTGCCGGCCGTTGTGGGCGTCGCGGTTTTGCGAGTGAAAAAGCTTGTCTTGTCAAGCAGGGCAAGGAAGCTACCCCGGTCCTGTTTGCCAAAAATACTGCAGAAACTGGAATGGTTTGGGCAGGGTATGCCAAATACCTGCGGCTGAGGGGCAACTGATTCCAAATTTATGCTCACAGGATGGTGGGGTTCCCGCGAGCTAGGACGCATCCCAGAGGATCAGTGAGGCTGAGTAATTCCATATCTTTAGAGCTCCACCCTGCGAATAAGCTCGCAGTAATCCGTAACTCGAGCTTTCAGAACATCGGTTTTGTCAAATCAGGTCCTCTAGACGAAGGGAAACTACCCTTTTGGTAGGGCAAAGTGGAGCCGAGCGGAAAAAGCAGAAATTGTCAGTTCGCGTATTCTTGTCGGAGACACTACCGTGGAAGAGGCTTGAGAGCTTACCATCGAGTTATTCCAGATCATCTTGTGTCCAGATGCTTGACTACCGAAGTCTCTCGTGAGATGTACTTTCCTTACGTGCTTCTTGCGAAGGTATTTGAGAAGATTGTTTCCCGGTGGCAAGTTTTGCCCACACAAGAAAGATTACCCGCAATCGCTAGCAACTCGTCGCCAGGCGGCGTGGAACTATCTTAAAACTCCATGGATCCAAACATCAACCCGACCTCAGCTTACTTCCCGTCGTCCGGCTTGCATGCATCTTATAAATTCCAGCAGGCTCCTGTTCGACGAGAGGAAAGAATAGCCTCGATTGCGTTTAAGTTAACTCTCTTTAATTCAAAGTTCCTTGTCGGAATTTATACTACATAAACATAAATGATATTCTCCTAATCGTCCGCTCTATTTATGAATATCCTGTGCGGGTGTTCCAGAAGAAGGATATGAGTTCGTACGAAATGCCTGCTGAGGCCGCAGAAGGCATAGACACAGATATCGGCACTTGCCTACATACATACATACCCGAGTATGTATCTACCTAAGTATCTCTGTCATCCGCACCGTTGGCAACATAGAGGCTTTTCGTCAGCACTATATTCGCATCCCTGCCAGTTTACCCATTATATCGCCGCTGGCCGTCTTATTCGCATATCGGATGTTCATCGGGGCGGCCAACGCACTTTTCTTCTTTCCCGCTCTCACATTGAAATCGGGTTTGAAAACCAAGATACAATTGCGACTGGCTAGTGCTAATCAGATTGGACCCTAATAAAATGGAAGGAAGATTCATGAATGCTGACAGACTCTCAAGTACCTGAGAGCCACTTCGCAACGGCTGACTGACTGGACAACACAAATGATTTTGAACAAGAAATGTAGTTAATTTAAATCACGATACTCCGACCGAATCGATGTGAAAAGTCTGACTTATACTATCCATTAGAGCCCCGAATATTCCATAAGAGTCACCCGAGTCCGCATCCAGGTATAGGGGATATTCACAATATATATATCATCAAGGCATAATCATAGACTCATCGAATGCGGTACAAGTTGCTCGAATCGCTGTTCTAGAGAGTGGTGTTTTATTAATTTTACAGGGTATAAGAAAGAATGTAAGGATTTGCATTGTTTCCCTATCGATATCGTCGTGGCCGGGGACGAGGATATATGCATGGTCGAATTCTGGACCACTAGCGCCATCTTAGCCCAGCGAGAAGTGATTGTGATATAAATGATTAGTCCATCAGAAGATATGCTGACCCGCCGCCCACTCCTGCAAGAACCAACAACGTAATCATAGCACCTCCGAAGCGGTCTACCCCAGTGATATGGTAATTCGGTAGCACATAGCGACCGTATGTGGATCCGATAAAGTACCTGCCTCGTCGGTTCCGTTGTATCCCCTTACCCCCCGGGTTGGACTTCGATTTCCCTCCATTATCTTTATTAAATACATGTCCGACACGCGCAACAGACGGGACGATGTTTTGAATCACCTCCATAGCGCTGATTTGCTCGCCGAGTCCATGCTTTCCATCCCATTGTGGCCCGACGTTCCATTTCAGTCCGCAGGCTGTTCCACCCGGTTCGCCGACGCAGGTCGCGGCTGCCAGTTGCGCGTTCTTCCGCAAGACCGGCATGATGCTGTCGTAGGTGTAAGGTGCAACTTGTGCGGTGTAGCCCATCCATCTAGATCGATTTCCCGACTCACGTCAACCGAGTTTTTGGATAAAATATTAGGACAGCATGGAATGAAATTGAATCTACCTTGCGAGGTATGCCTTGAAGCTTCGCTGGTCCATATCACAAGTGTCACTCTCCTGACATTGGATCTCTCGGAGAGCTCCCGTCTCGGCATGAATGAAAGTCGCATACGTAGCCTCCAGAACATTATCTATGGAGAGTGATATTATCAGCCTCCATCAATGAAGTAACGGGACAAGAGCGCACCTGAGAATCTGAGACATATATATATAATTTTTACTTTTAAAAAAAACACATACCAAGTTGTTCCTTCCAATACTGACGCTTACTACCTTGCGTGAAATTGTACATGGCAGCGCAACCGGCCATTATAGATCCGTAATTATAGCTCCAGCGTTTCGGTGTAATATTCGTACAATCCGGGATGCTGGCGCCATCGTTGATCCAAAAGTCGTCCTGGATGAGCTTTACATCTCTCATCCATTTATACGCCATCTCGGCTTGCACAGCGTAAGTCTGGTTCCTCGTGTATCTGGCGAGCCTGGCGCCTGTAGTTTTAGTCAGCTTCATGAATTCGGTGTCACTTTTTCATTTGGTGGCTCGCGTGTACTTTGTTGGAAGAATAGGCCTTATAAAAGTTTCAAGATTAGCATAGGAAGATAAGTATTCAAGGTTGATGCCCCAATAAGAGTAGCTTACCATTTGAGATCGTATTTTTATAAAGGTATCCGCTTTTGACTGTGACAATTTGCCATCGTAGTCCTCCTCCGCAAGTGGAATTATCCCATCTCTCAACCTGGTTATTCTGAACCGTTCTATTTTCCATGTCGTCAGTATCTAAAGAAGTATCCGACTGAAATAAAACATAAGGGACGTGAACGTACTGTGTAATCTCTAAGAAGCCCGCTGCCTTTGCTTTCTGATCCTCAGTCTCTGGAAACACTCGCTCGACGGCATCCATACTCATTATTGACCAAAAGCCCTGATCATCGTTCCCTAAAAAAGGTTATGGTTAGATGGAAACTCAGATCCATGGAGGTACTGTGGTTTGCATGTTGGGTACCGATGTCGAAAGTATGTTCCACGGGCAGAAGATCTAAACTCGGCGATACTCCCTTTAACCAGCCTGCATATTGCAACGTAGCGATATTTTCGGGTTAGAAATTATTTCCTTTTAATTATAATTCCAATAAGGGTTTACCACAGCGCGTATGAGACTTTCGAGGTGTACCTACCGACTGTGACGTTATCATTATATGTACTGTCGCCCGTCATCGCCCAGTAATCAACTACATGTACAATTTAAGCGTCAGTGCATCGACTCCTAAACTTAGATATCCCAAGTCCTGATTGAAAAATATACATACCAAAGGCGCCTAATAGCGCTCCATGCTGCCACCAGAACTTCATCGTAAGATCTATCAGTAAGTGCCAATGCTTCATCTCATAGAAAGAACACAAAAAGGAGTTATACATATGGTGGATTCGGAACTCCAGAGTACGATCTCGGATCCCAGAATTCGTTTGCGAGGTCTTTGGCTACCTGCGCTACGGCGGCTTTTATAGATGCTATAGATTGACCGGGTCGTCTTGAGTTTTAGTGTGAAGAGTCAGAAACAAGGTAGCTATGAAGAGCGCCTACAGTAAGAGTTTATATCAAGCTCTATCGCTCTGGCCGCTTGCACTAGTAGCATTATCCCCAGTGGAAGACATTTTTGAATGTTCATAATGTGCATCTTAGCTTAGGTGGTAACCCCGCGGTCTAGGACCGAAAGAATGACAGATTCGGGGTTTATTTAAACGATTTACTGGTCCAAGCTGCCTCCAAATTTTTTAAGAATGGCTGATATTTTAACCTTGTAAATAATCGCAGAGAACGAAGGACGGGAAGAAACGCAACCAATCCATATATCAGTAAATCGACGCCTTCGTAGCCATTTAAAAAAACCTTACACTTAACCCCCCACAAAACACTGCACCACCTTTATGACCCTCAACATTCTGAAAGAAAAGGAAAACAAGTAATTTAATAATAACTTAAGGAGAGAAATATAGAAATGTAACATAGACATGATACCGCCTGTCTGAAAGTGGTCGCCCAGAGTCCCAATGTAGGAGGAAATAAATAAGCGGAATTGACCCTTGGGAAAGAAAAGCACCTTTCGTGGCTGTGTACTCGCATCGACCCGGCATATTTTTGATCTTTATACAACTCCTACCCAATAGTGGTGATCACCTGACCTGTAGTAAACGATTAGGTATCGCCGTTTGACTGAAAATATTCAGGTATATATTAAAATATTGCGGTGTTAATGCTCGACAATTTTAACTCTTCGGAAAGTTTCTGCTTTGTGGTAAATTCGTAGATACTAACTGGGTCGAGCATCGGTGGACGTGTCATGCCGCAGCCCGTTCGAAATGCATATCCATGAACCTCGATGTTTCATCCGCAATACGATATCTTGGCGGTTTGGGGATAACCTTGAAACGGGTCGGACGCTTACGTCGTCCAAGTTTGTTATAATGGCCTTGGAAAGCAGCCAAATTTTGAAGGATGTGTCGACACAGCGGCTGGTTTATACATGTAGGGCAAGACTAGTCCGTTGGTCGTAAAGTCAATTCTGGCTGATCGTTATATTATATATTGCGTCTTGGTTGAGAGCGAGGAGTTAACAAGCCCAGGTAATGCAGAGTTATTTACAGCGGGCAGTTCACTTTAAAGCTTTCCGATACTGAGAAAAGTAATATGCGGGCTCTCCCTTTAAACGAAATCTACCTCATAAGACAGCTACCTTCAACATTCACAAGCCCACCTTGAAGAAATGCCGCTTCCACCATTGGTGCACCGCTAAGCCGGAAAAATAAAGCGTATGCTATCAAACAAAATAAAACAATGAATGCAACCCAGGCTTTTGGTTCATATTAAAGTAGTAGTGATAAAATAAGATCTTTTTATGCGCCCGCTTCGTCGTTTTGGTTTGTTACAGTCCACCGCCTTGTTCTGTCTGCGGTTGCCCCGGACCCCCAAAGTCCAGGCTTTCCTCCTCCAGGCTTCGATGACCCTCCTCCCATACCGCCGACTCTCATTCCGCCACTAGAAGGACCAGCTATGCTCCCCTTTCTTTCCACCTTTCCCACGGAACTACCCCCGTCACCGCCTTTCACTTCCTTCTTCTTTTCTTTTTCCCTTTCTTCGTCGCCTTTCTTATCATCTCCGCTGTCTTCATCAGTTAATAGAGCGTCCTCGTCGCTACTACCCCTTTCCATTTGAGGCGCTTGTGGTAAACTCCACAATCCCTTCGTAGCAGATGCGGCGCTGGCCGTTCTCCTAACACCGATCGCATGGCCGCCGCCGCCACTTCCTGATGAATTTCCTGCGCCGAATACCATCCCCATCGCTCTCCCGCCTTGGAACAACCCCGTCCCACCACTTCCTGACACTGCGCTGCCTCCTGGTGTCCCAGAGGGCCCGCTGACAGATCCAGCGGACCCGATTAACGGTCCCGGTAGCCGTCCGACAGTATTGTACATGCTGAAGCTAGAGCCTCCAACACTTGGTTTCCTAGGTCGCAAAGGGGGGGTTGAGGACGACGCGCCGGGTATTGGACCCTGCGCTGGAGGTTTTACTTGCGAAGCGGTTTGGCTGCGTAGATGGTCTGTTGAAGCGGTGATTTTGACATCATATTGGGGGATTCCCGGCGCAGCGGTGGTTTCTTCGGGCGGCGGAGCGGTATATGGAGTATACGCATTAACAGTTGAGATAGTGGACGGGTCTTCAGAGCTGATTGGATCGCGGGTACTAATGCCGCCAAAACCAGGAAGTTGGAAGATAGGTATTACATCCGCTCCCTGTGAGTGAGACGATGAGGAAGAAGAGGTAGTAGTGCTAGTAGTCGAAGAGGGGATGAGGACACCCATACTCATGCTAGCTATCCCCATATCCATCAATACGGGTTTATGAGTCATAGCACCGATTAATGCATTGCAAATTGCGCCATGGGATATAAAGATCATGATCGTAGAGCCCGGGATATCTTTCGATGCCCCTTCAGCAGATTCACACGATTTACTAGCGTCTTCAGTATCTTTCATGCCTGCCTTCTGAGCAGCGGCTAGCTGGTCAAAGCTGGTGATCGGGCTACTCTTCAGACAGGGCTTGATCTCGCCGTCCGCGTAGTCCTTGATAATCTTCTCGAATCCGATCTTGACGCGCTTGTGCATCCGACCCCACTCTTCACCGTATTCGCCACCATCGCCGTAACGTAAACTATCGTATGCGTAGTCGATGTCCAGAAATTCCTTAGCGTGGGAGACATGACCTCGCGGAATCGGCTCGTTCTTGCCGATCGCCGATGTAGCAACGGGTGGAACGAAACCCACGGAGTGGGCACGGTGATGGGTATGGTGCTGAGGGGGAGTGATATGCGTTTGAGAGGGTTTGCTAATGGACACGCCGTCCTTACGAAGTCCACCTGCACTAGAGGGTCTCATGAGATCAATCTTGGCAGTTCCGACCATCAAATCCGTCGCCGGCGGTGGTGTGATATCCGTGAAATAATCTTCGCAGAGCCATTCGCTAAGAAATCCGTCGACACGGAGCATTGGCCGAGGATGAACAACCAGTTTCGAAGTCGTCGCGGTACTGCTACCTTCAGAGGCGACAGTCTTGACGTTTATATCCGAGAAGTATTGCGACATCCCCGCCGTAATAGCGATTGAAGTTTGTACGCATCTTAAGAACGGAGATGTATGTATTATAACCTTTGTGTTACCCAGTTTTGAAGCGGCGGACGATGATATCGAAGGTATTGTCGGCGGAGGTGCCTCCTTCTTCGTTTCCTTGGGTCCGGCACTCCACGTGCTCCCTTTCTCGACGGGTTTTGGCGCAAGGGGGCCTGGCACAGGGTACTCGGATGATATCTGCGAGACAATATGAGTGGCGATTCGGTTACCCAGCGAGCGAGCCTGAGTCCACCCGCCGTATGTCAGCGGAGGGTCGTATGGTGTCGGAGAGGTAAGATGCCATGTTGGGTCCGAGGCGTCCAAACGGGCTCCGTGACGACAGACGAAGACTTGGGCGGGGGCTAAAGACTGGGATTGAGCCGGGAGGCTCATTTCTTTTGTATTTCTGTGCGTATGTATGTACCCGTCGGTCTTTCAGGGATGTCGGAGATTAGATGCGGAGTTTATGCTTTTGAAAACCACGAAAGTAGCTTTTAAAAAAAAAACTTGCGAGGAAAGATGACGGGTGACTCTCAAATATCGCCGCGATTAGTATAAAACGTCACTAGATGCAGGTAACCTTGAGGCGCCTGTCGTCTAAGTGGAAAAAATGTATTCGAGGTTTGTATCCAAAACTCAAGATGCTAAGTTAATTAGCGGGGTGCCTGGCGAGAGCTCCACCCCGGTCTCCTTTTTTCTCAGCCAGAGCTTTGTTCGGTATGGTTCGAGACGAGCCAGCAGGTCAACCCCACTATTCGACGCAAATGTCAAGGCCTTGCAGCTGCTGAGGACCCTGCTGTGCAGATGAATGCTGGCACAACAGCCACAGTGAAGAAAGATGTTGGTAGAAAGAATACGGTAGAAGCAGTAGCACTGAGAGAATGGAGAGATTAGGGTGGTGTAAGCTTGAGATGAGAGACTGCTTCCTTGAGCTCCCTCAGTTGAAACCTTTCATTCGAGGATGCCGAGAAATTTGGTCACCAGTTCGCCGTTCTGTGACGAAATCCCAAACAGAATTATTTGCCCCGTAGCCAGGTAAGGGTATTGACTTGACTACTTGAGAGTTATAAGCGTTTAGCCGGATAATAATATTGATATTGAGCTTGAGAGGAAAAATAATTGAGTCTCCATATGCTAGCAAAGCTTTGGACTGAAGGGAAAGAAACACGGAGCAAGATGAGAGTCAGACCTGCCATTTTTAATAACCTCTCCTTCCTAGTTATAGGTATCGCCTCTCGTTTCCGCCCGGATTCAGCGCGAATCAAGTCTGCCGAAAATTTAAAATTTTTTTCCGGACTGGGGCTCGAAGGGTGGAATTGGGAAGGAAAAATTGTCCGGGCCGGAAGCTGGCTCGGGACAAGAAATGCAAATTACCCGGCCGGCATGCCGACGACTAGGACCAACTACCGAAATTTCAAGGGTGTATTTTGAGGTATCTCTACGCTGATAATTTCGGTGTATGGAAGAATGAGTCAGACTAGTTCAGAAATTGCTAGAATCTTTATATTCAGTGCCCGTATCAAGCCTGGCTCATAATAAACGACCCAGGAGTTGAGATTGTCGTTGGCTTCCGCGGATTTGGCTAGGTGTAACGTCGACAGGCCTTGAAGATCCAACGTGCACAACGCGAGATTGACTACTACCGACAGATTACTACCGCGATATCTTCTATCATTAGAGGCTTCTTCCAGTCGCGATAAAAATATATAGCATAGCGAGTTGATGTTTTTAGAAAAACGAGCACTCATATATCATATACGGGTTATGGTATAATTGACTATCTAAGCTGTATCAAGGGCCGCAAAAATATAGTGGTATACTTTTAACCCGAAGGTCATTTTAGAGAGATTTTTCTTCTGGCATCAAGACTAGCGTTTCTCTGTTAGGTTTAACGTTTCAAACAAACTATTCAAGGAATTACAACATGAATTGCAGGAATTTTGATGCTCGACAAGCTTTTCTCAAGATCCTAGACCTTCTAGATCTAGACCATTAAGGTCGATGCCGAAGGTTTTCTCCTATGACCGTATATGTCAGACACGCCAAAGGGTAGAGCTCCAATGCCGATTTTAGAGCAGCAAAAATGGGTTTCACATACTGACCGGAAACGTGGCACTTATTCTGGTTCCAATTATTTAGGATAGGAAGTTATCCATATTAAAACGCAGATTAGTTAATTCTAAACCACGTCGTTAAGTCTACAGCTGACCTGGCTAGCCAGTCGTTGAAATTCTAGAGTACTCAGCCCCATGTGGTTGTAGTACTTCGGCTCATAATCGTAAGATTATTTCGTAAACTAGCTTACAATCTTCTGCCGTCTGTTCTGGTGACGAAGCGACAAAAAAATCATTTCTATTAATTCCCCCCCAAAAAAACAGTGCTCAATATCTGCCACAAGGAACTATTTTCACATTATCAATTTCCAAAGCACAGCGGATAGAAAGAAGAAAAAAAAGAAAACATTAGAGTGTTAATGCATCACGAACACAAGTCAGTGCACAGAGTTATCCTGATATCCACCTCCATATATGCTCTCACTTGGTGCAGGCCGGGTTCAATAGTCTCCTCAAGGGAATTTACCCAGAAATATCAAAAGAGCAACCCTGTATCAATTAAAACAATAAACCCTTAGCTTTGATAGGTTTATCAAAGCTTTGGCCTTGCTGAAGGGCTTCGAAGATTTTGTCACCCATTAACCTATACTCCAAGCTCTCTACTGTGCGTGTTATCTTCTTCCCTCCCACAACTTCTTGCCAACTGATCTCTTTCTCAACCCTGACTTCGCTGACTCTGATCGTTGGTCCCGAATCTGGCGCGGGCTTGGGGACCTTCTTCTCCCAGATCACCCCCGATGATAACCTATCCATTTTAGCAGGATTTGAGTCCTGTGTCTCTGGCTTCGTGTAATCAGCGAGTCTGAAGCCGTCCAGACCCCTACAGCGCTTGTACTCGTCGCCGTTCTCAAAGTACCTCCATCGGACACAAGGGTGCATGTATTCGTTCGTGTGATGAGAGTCACGAGTCTCGTCAATGATGTTGCCAACAGTGAAGCTGCTGGTGTACTGTCCAGGAGCTCTGTTCTGGCTTCCAGCCATTGCTGTAGCTCCTTGGAAGGAATCAATGATTGGACCGCATGCATAACCGAATTTAAGGTTCTTCTGACCCGGCCAGACACGTGAGATTGAAAGACGTGACAAAGCCTCCTTTCGAATGACTTCAAGCTTCTTCTCATGCATCTCAACCAGGTAGTCGAGGTACCTCTCATTAAAAGTGAGGAACGGACGACAGCGATCAATCATCCACATCAAGGTGATATCCGCAAGCTCTTCGTCATCACCGTTGGTGTACGTCGTATTTCCATCGCTCCCCGTTTCGGGCACTACAGCTAAGGGATTTATAGCATTAAGGCCTGAGGAAATCTTCGAGCCCAACCAATTTGTCCAGGTCTCATTCTTCTTAACAAACTCACTCGGAGTTAGGATACCATCATCGGGGTTATCACGTGGGATAACGACGGGTTTGTTGTCAGAATTGCCTCCACCGACATTGATGTGCACACTAAATGTAGGGTATGTGTTAGAACTGCACCTGGCATCTATCAACCCAAACGTAAGGGATTCAAATTCTTACCCTGGAAACCAAACCTGAAGAAGGTTCGGGCCTCTGTACATTAAAGGATCCACCGGGTCTCGTCCTTCAAGGGGTTGATGCCACAATGTAGGAGTGAATGCTATCCGGTGGTCATCTAGGGCGAGAGCGTGGAATGCATTTTCCACCTCTGTAAAAAGGAAATTCGTCAGCAAACAGTACATATCAGGGAGTTCTATCTAGAGTTGCATACTAGTTGATAGTCTTGGATCACGGAACTTTTGATCTTGATTCAAATTTAAAGCTCGGGTTACCCTGCTTTCGGGGATACCCATGGCTCCCACTGTATCAAAGACACCGATGACCTTGATCTTAGCAGGATATCGGACAATCTTTCCAGTCTTTAATACTTTGGACAACGTCTCGGCATCGTTGTCTTCAAGGACTGTGCTGATGCCCTCATACATCCGCTTGAAATCGTCGGCGTTCTTCTCATTTCGAGCCTTGTAAGCACTATAAACTTCAGGGAACTGATGCAAACTGTAGCGATCGATGATATCGAATTCATCAATTAGACCACCGAGTGTTCGAGCCGTGTACGCCCCACGAGAAAATCCGAAGAGAAAGATCTCATCATCTGGCTCGGCGTTGTTGCAGATAAAGTAATACGCTTCGAGAACATTATCGTCGAGTCCGGCACCCGTTGCTCCTTTACAAATCGGCCGGATATTAGCATTTATTCTTCATTCGTTGAGACGCAGAAAAGGGATGGAGTGGTACCAGCGGCCACGTTTCCAACCGTCCCCCAGCTTGTGCTTCCGATACCTGACTGATAGAAAACTACCTGTTGTGTCTCATGGCCGTCGCCGTCCAACGTCTTGGGGGCGATTGCTTTGACCAGGCGGGCGACATTAGATGGAACCGTTTCGACGCCTTTATCAGATCCCTGCCAAGTACCATCGCAACAAATAATTATTCGTTTGTAGGTGGCACCTTCCACTGTGTATGTGCCGTCATCGAGTCGGACACGGCTCGATGCTGCTCGGGCCGTATTTGAGGTTGTTGTCGACATTATGATTTAGCGTGAGCTACGCGCTGTGGTTGAGAAACGATTATGGCCGCTGATATGAAGTGAACTTGGTCAATGGAGATTCAAGGGTGATCTTCGCTAGTACCAATAACAACGAAACGCTCCAATAGAAACGCGTAACTAAGTAGTTACAATTAATTTAGATTTATTGCAGGGTGATGGGGTTCGTTCTGCAATATGCGTTGACTCTGTGGTATTTTTAAGTCCAACCTTCCAATTAATGAAAAGAAGGCTATGGTTAGAAGGGCATTCGGTGCGATTGTAAATGGGAACGGATGCGGAAACGTGTCCAGGTTTCAGACGTCGGGACGGATGGATATATACTGAGTTCTGCTAGTAGTACTGACTTTCAGCTCGAAATGCGGCTGCCTCATCCAAAATTTGACTTCTGTCCGTAGATTGGCTTGTCATTTCCTTGTCTGGCGAGCTGATGCAGCCCCTACGCACAACAGCTGAAAATCTCGAAAACGCCATTGGACGCCTTCAGGGAGAGGCCGGAATTTCAGCCGTCTTGGGAACTGTAAGGTAGACTGATATTACGAAGTATATGCCTCGAATAACGATACTTCCAACAAAGGACCATATGCCGAAATACTAATAACTCTCTCAAGTGACGCATGGCATTATACCTTGTTAAGACGTACCAGCCGTCGACACCTAGCCCTACAGCCTGCATTCTAAATTCTCACTCATCTGAGAAAACAGTCATGTCTTTTGCAGATTTTGATTAGGGTCGAGCTGAGCAGCTGAAGGTGGATCGCACTCGGATTTCTTGATTAGGTAAGGAGCCTTAGCAGCGCTGCGGATCCTGGCGCTTGGCCTTGGCTGCCCTTATTGGGCAACGAGGGGTATTGCCGTCGTGCCGTCTTTACAGCGGGATTCTGAGAATTTTGGCCCTGCAACTCTCTCGGGACTGAGAATCAAACCCAAACCCATGTCAAAAAACCATGATTCGCTCGCATAATCCTTCCGCATGGCCCGAGGGAATATTGTGTCTGAGATCGGGCTTTTCTCGTCGATCCTGATTGCATCGATTGTCATCGTGGCGCGTGGCGCGTGGTTTTGTCGGGGAATCATTTTGTGGCCTGACAGACACTGAGCGAGACTAGCTCCGGAACAAATATTGAGGAACGGAAATTCAAAGGGTATGCCGGATGGTACAGTCCCAGCTTCTACCAGCCCCGTTGATTGATGGGATAGTGGACTGGCCTTTGCAGGTTTCAGTCAAGGGGCTAGAGCCTTAGTATCAGCTCGGTCGTCTGTGGTCGACAGCTAAGTAGCTTTGCGTCACCACAGATACAAATATCAGAACAAACCTCGGGGTCTTGTTCCAAGTTCGCATATATTTGCGCCTTTGACCGAGCCCACCAGTTTGTGTAACCGACACGCACCAAGTTTCAGCTCGATGACGTTCCGTGTCATTTGATCGACCAAAAAGAATTCGGTCTACGTAAATATCATGGACGCGATGTAATCGAACAGTAAACTACCTCCCGAGTTAGAGCATTTTTCTTTTCAACCCTTGATTGACTATTTGGCGTGTGTAACGGACGGATCTAAGACATCCTTCCCAAATCTCACTAGCGGCGATGTCTGTATGGTACTCGTCTCCGACGAACAATGTGCAAGATTTCATCCTTGCAACCAATCCTACAAGAGTGAATTCAAGAGGTGTATGGATGCATCTGCACGGCGAGCTCCTGCTCTTGGGGTCATGAATTCTTCTAAGCTTGTGTCCCACTCTATGAAAGCCTAAATCCCGAGCTTCCGAATTTTTGGTGCTGACTTCAATTCAGAAGTCAAGCTTGCAGGCCCTAAGATTTTTTTGCCGCAGAGTGGCCTCCGAAACTCCGCTGAGATTTTTGAACCTGTATAGATGCTAGTCTGTAGCTTTACTTTGTAACAGATTCGTCAATGATCGCCACAAGAAGGTGGCCTTTCTCATCTAGGATCTCAGTAAAACAAGCCCTTGCTTCCCCCTTTATACTGAACCCTTTGTTTATGGAAGAACGAGCGTGCAAGCAATAAACAATAATGACGGAACGCGTGGAGACACGTTTACGTACATACCCTACTGATTTTAAACTTTGAATACAGATAAAGATATAAGGATCTTGACAGCATTCCGAATTCTTTTCACAATTTTCGATCAAGGTTTTCTGTTATATCTAGTTGGTCAGTTATGAAGTTGAAGCTCAATTGATCTCTTCGCTGTCCCTATCCGGACATCGATTCCTCATTAAAAAAATTTCAATACCGGGGTCGATCCTGCTCGGGCGACGGTCCTATCTGTAGTCTTCTTTCAACTAAACTAGATTCGAATTCACCATTTTGAATTTGGCCACGGACAGAGCCGAGATCTCTTAGTATTGTCCTTCAGACGAACTGTGAATCTGTAAATCGATGCCAAGTTGTAAGTCTCCTTCTGGCCTCGCCTTTGTACAACGGTGCCTGCACATCAATGCCATCTTCGGCCAGTCTAGTCGCCACTTCTTGGGAAGCATTACAAAACCCAACGCAACAACGTCCAGGGGCGTAGCTCCTAACTCCAGGCCCTCGAGTCTATGTATCCTTCTGAACTCTACAAACTCAAGTTCTCCAGCCGTATCTGCATGCCGCACTCCCTTACTTTAGGCTTGTCCCCGTTGTTATGAGGTGTACGAAAGATTGAAATCTGGCAGCGAGTAAATATGCCCAACATAGTAAAGTTTCCTCCATAAAAGGACTCGTCCTCCCCCTCGATTGTATAATGGGCTCTCATTGCTTCGAGGCTCTTGTTCATGGCCTGTTCCGCTCTATCGGAATATAATCTCGTTCCCTGTACGATCTATAAGCTACTTAGCGCCTTCACGGCTCTTAATCAAAAGCTAATACAGATCCAAGATGCTATTCACTCATCTGCACAGTCTGGATCTTATGATCCTTCTTTGTAATTGGCTTCCTTTTTCTATGGCTCAACGGCCAACTAGCTATCAAGCTCGAAACTTTAATACTATTTCTTCGATATACAATTTCACAATATATCCGAATCAGCTTCCTATCATTGCGCAGGCAACGAGCTCATCCATTCCTGAACTTGCACACCTATTCAGTCCGAAAGCATCTGGCCGGATCCAAGAGGTTGGAAACTTCACCAACTTTCGCCATAGTATTGAATACTTCTTCGGCCTCGCACCAACCCCACAGGCTCCAACCTATGGCGCATTTACTGCAGCAGAACTCGTCCAGTTTTCCTCAGATTGTCCATCCGTAGCCTCAAGCACTGTGTACTTCACAGTCACTGTGGCAGACAATTCGCGCCCAGACTATGGCAAAATCGTTACATATCTCAAGCAGACAGGGTTCTGGCATTTCGACGAGGAAGGGAGAGTCGACTATTATGATCTTTACATTCCTGGACTTCAGGACTTCGCTGCAATCCTCAACGGCGCTGATTTCAACCAAATTCTCGTCCAACTCCTAGCGACGAAACGAATCTGTCAAGGTGCTCAGCAAGTGTGCACTGGAGCGCATACGCAGTACAAACCTCAAATCGGAATCAGTATAGCCGGCGTACTTAATACACTGGGGTTGAACACTTTGTTGGATGCTCCGCTCATCAACCAATTAGGACTCGGCAGCCTGAATTTGGGAGAATTAAGCTGCTTTTCTCAACTGATAAAGAAGGGTTTTGGGACCTTTGATAAACTTTGGGCGGATACTGTTACTTGTAGGATTGTGCACCTGATGCTGGCAGCTGTAGATCCTGAGGACCACTGCCCGCATGTTGGGCCAACTGGCGGTGGTAAGGTCGGTTACTTAGAGTTCCCCCTTTGTATATACGAAAACTTCGAGACTAACCCGGGTTCATACTTAGTGTGTGGATTACACCTACGAGAAACGTCTATACAACGACGTTCCCCTCTTCGAAGAGCGACTCAGATTCCGATGTCCGCAATACGGCGGCATGTAAATATAACTACGAGCCATATGCATGTGATCGATCAAGAGAATAAAGTGATGATTGACACCCGGTGTTTACGATCGTACGAACGCCTATATTTATAACTAGAAGTTTAGTCATCTAGTTGGCTCTAGCTCCCGCACGACGCTCTCCGCCCAAGCTATTCGCTCCTTCGGTTCACCCTCCAACATTTCCAACGACCTCTTACATATCCCTTTTGGAGCCACCAGCCACCAATAGCTATCAACCGTTCCGGTTGCCTCATCCCAAAGCCCTCTCTTACATAAACTTTCTATTATTTCTTTGATTTTCCAGATTCCAGCGTAGAAATGTGCCGTGACGATATAGGCCTTCCGGCTTTTTGCTCGGAACATCTGAAGAAGTGACGCGTCCGCCATTGCAGGCCATTCGAGCGCAACCTTTTGTAGATTTGCCATCACTTTCGCATTCGTTGTGAACTTGTCTTCCACGGAAATGGCTGCCAGAATAGAGGATAACCGCAGCGCCACCCCTTCGCTTATTGCTTTGTCGTCCCCTGAGGCAGCATATCGCAAACCGGGAAAATCCGGTATCGGTCGATCATGAAGCTCCCTCACTGCTATCGCGGATTGGTTTAATTCCGATCTTGTAAAGTGCATGTGACCTTTCTTTATAGCTTCCGAGAGCATATTCATTGTACCTCTCGTTAATGAAAAATACGTGTCGCAGCTGGTTTCATAGTTGTCGGCGGGACACGACATGATGTACATGGAAAGCAAGGCGGCTGTAGTCACTGTCGTAGTCCAGGTGTGTTTATCCATGCTGCTAAGAATGCCTGGATCCGATACCGCAGATCGGAACCCGGCGAGCGCCTTGACATAGTGGGAAATTTCTTGGGCGGTCCTTGTAAGTCCGCCTTGGAGTGTTCTTTGGTGAGATGCGGCCAGCGCGATTGTAACATTATAAAGATAGGTTTGCTATTCGATTTATCAGAAACTCAAATTAAACCCGGAAAGAGGATGGAGAATATTCAGCACTCACCGAATAGCAGGACTCAAATGTGACTTTTGCCCATGCTTCGCAATCATAGTAGTTGAGAGGTAAAGTCCGGTATGTGTAGCTCCGAAACAACTGTATAAATTCAACCTCCTTGCCGATCGAACCAGTTGTATCAACGCTAGCAAGACCTCCTTGTAGCAAGCATGTTGAAGGTGCGCTTTGCCATCTTGTTATCTCCACAATCGATGTTGATGAGTCGCTGTCGTCCGGAACATTCACCTCCTGTCGAGAACTAGTTGCAACTGAAGCCTCACCAAACTCGATGAAAACGAAACGGTTCGGCGCCGGTTTTCTCTGCGGTCTCTTGCGATTTTTCGGCTGGACCCGCGGCGGGATGAAATCTTCGTAATGGCATTCAATCTTCGACTTTAAACAGCCCTGACAGCTGGGTTTCTCTTCGTTGCACTAATTTCCGAAAAGAGAGAAATATCGAAACATCCACGCATCAACACTCATCTTTCGCATGCATGCGGAAAGCAAAAAGAAAACCATTTCAAGAGGATATCTTGCTTGAATGATGCATATGCACTCAGGTGCAAGGGAAAGAGAAAAAAAAAGAAAACGCTTTATTTGCAATCGTACCTTCCTCCTTTTTTGTTTGCACTCTCGGCATCCCGTCCGTGTCTTGTGGTGGAATCGGCGAACGCGGGAACTGGTGCTGGGTTCTGCCGGTTTCTCCGGGCGGAAGTGGATAACCGTCGTATGCGGTGTGAACTGCGACGGCTGAAGACTGATGAATGGGCTTTCGGATACCTTGTCCATGCCGTTCGATCGAACCACGGAAGCAAAATAAACAGCGGTCCTTTGGGTTTATTAGATGAGAGTTTTCGTAACTTTTTTAAATTTTTATTCTAGCGAGAAAGAGGGAGTAAAGGGGGCGCAGGAAGTGCTTTAAAATCCAGAGTTCGGTACAGATGTCAGTGTCCCCCGCAAAGCCGTTAGAAGAAGCGAAGCACGCTAATGACTGCAGACAGACTATGGAAAGTCACCAATCCGTGGAGCGGGCCCTGTTCGTAGCGTGGGTCGGTTCCAGATTAAAAAAAAAAAGGATCTGGAAATATTTATTTACATTTTGATAGGGTACACTATCGGTAAGGGAATGGTATTTCCCACTCGCTTGAGATATTGTCGACAGGCTGAAATGGAACCAAGGTCAGTCATTTCGCGGGAATTTTATCCCGCTGGCCATGCGATTTCTGCAGCCTGTGTGCCAGTACCGTGGCGGATATACTGCCATCCAAGCCGGTCAGCTATAATTTGCCGGAATTATAAGTATAGCCTAACGTCACGAATACCCTGGAGGATATGCCTCCGCAAAACATCAATGCCTCGTGTTGGCCACCTCTTACAAGCCAAGTGGAGCTTTGACTCTCCACTGGGCCGTGCTCAATCCTGGGGAATTCCCGGTTTCGAAGAGTCGGCGTGACGGAATAGGATATATTGGAGCGGACATTTCCCAGAATAGGGACTGACCGAGAAACTTGACACCGGTTATAATTATACTATCGACGAACTAGAACTGTTAATATGATATCGATTTCCCCACTATAGGAGCAAAAAAGTATACCAGTACCCGCATTTGCCACGAGAAAGTTAAATTTATCCAATCAACCTAGATAACAAAGGAGGAAAACAAAAATAAGAATCACAGAACAGATATTTTACAAGGCGACACTAACTTAAGATGAAGGCTTGTTTCTGAAACTAAGTACAAATAACAAACAGGGACTAGATTACTTTGGGTGGGGCCAGGGCAATCCTGCAGCCACCGATTGTGCAAGAAAATTAATTGTGGCTTCGATAAACGACTGTTCGGACCGTCTTGCGGTATTAGACTCCTAGGTAGGTTTCTCCTTAGTGGTTGGGGTTGATGTAGGCTTTGTCCAGTTAATTCCAAACAGTGCTTTATATGAAAGACACTGTGCCCTACTCTCGTCGTCGATTGATTTGCATACAGCGCCCACATAGGATTCGCAATCCGTTTTTTCGCTCCAGATCTCAACCATGTTCAGTCGTTCTAGCTTCGGGGCCATAGAAAATTGGTTCACATGGCCATAAATATGATATTGGCAGGCATAAATCAAGTTGTTGATCATACTCCCCAGCAAAGACCGAGAGAACGATACACCGTATTTGAACTCCTGGTTTTTGTTCTTTGGGCCCATGACAAGAGTATATTTGCCGGACCCTCCAAGGCAATGAATCGGGACTTGCTCCTGATACTTCTTGGGATCTAACGGCTTGTTCCCGAGAGAAATTACGCCCGGGCTCGACCAACCATCGATATCGTAGTGACCGGTATTAGATATGATGTTCTTGGCTACACTAAACAGCTCTTGAAGGCTAGCAACAATCGGAGTTCCACGTCCGCACTTGTAGTCGAAGCTAGCTTTGAATAAATCCAATTCCTCATCGCTCGGTTTTTCAAATAGCTTGAATACGCCACTCCGCTTGTTTAAGGCCGAGGCTGCATCCTATGACCCAGAATGAAAACTGTCAATATAATGAAATGGGCGAGGATATATACTAGTGAGCTATATAGACTTACATTGTGAAGATCTATGTGCATAACTGGATGACCTTCGTCATTTACTCGTTTGACAAGCTTGAAATATTCTCCGAGATTCTCTTCGATGACGGGCTATAACAATATACAAACCACAGATTAGGAGGTACGCCCGGAGATCAAAATATTGGATATATGTGGAGTTTACACGTACAACGACGCCGCCATTTATACCGTGGAGGAAGAGAAACACTCCAAGTACACCAATTTTCCATCCAAACATCATAGTACGGATAGATTTTCAAAGCCTTTCAAGCTAGGTCGTTTTATTTATATATAAGCTTAAGGTTAAACTAATAGAGGCAATATTAGAGATGGGAAGGTATATCTGGTACACCGATATATACGAAAATCGAGCAGCAAGGTGCGATATTCGGAGAGTTTTCACGCTGATGGAAGATATGCATTGGAATATAAGCAAGTCTACACAGCAGACACCGGGTGGACCTTTTGGTCGTATAAAACTAAAAAAAGGGTTATGTGCCATCCCACTCTACCCTTCTATCAACCATCAGCATAAGAGAGCTAGCGGTTTTGTGAAGGCAACAGATGTTTCATGACATGTTGGGTTGTTAAAGGGAGTAACAGTGAACTAATCCAACCCGCCGCCGCCAGAGATATCAATTTTTGTTCGTTTCAGTATCTAGCAATGCCAACGTTCGAAAGCATTTAGCAATACCAACGTTGGGGATGAATTTTATGCTTATCCTAGCAATCTAAATTGATCTCTAGGCCCAAGGTATGATCTTCCACAAAAGCTTAATATAAAATTCGACCCCAAGTGAAACGATGTTCGGCTAAGAAGAGAAAAGGGTTTTAAGAAATGATCCGCAAAAGGGTATATATACATCTACAAGAAGTGAAAGTGTGTTAACTCCGTTCATCAGCAGTCGTCAGTAACTTTGTATCAGAATAAAATGAAGTGTAGTTGAAAATGGTCGTAGGGGGAAAAGAACGAAAATGAAACAGAGTTAATGCTAAAGGAAAGCCAACTGTAAGTTCCCTTGAAACTAGCACCTGAACAACAGATGGGAAGTAAACGGCTTCCGCGCGAGGAGCGCCTCATGAAGCAAAGAGATCTAGCGTTATAAGAAAAAAAAAAAAAAAAAAAGCAACAATACAACACTCCCATTATAGCCTCAAACTAGATCCATCTTTCGAATTCATCTGAGTAGGGCTCGCATCCTCGCCGCTGTCATCAGTCACAGTCATGTTTGTGATTGTTGATGTCGGACTGGCTGGAATGTTTTCGTTGGTCTCAGTGACTGTTTCAGGTACAAAACCTTTTGCCAACCGCCGATATGGCGGACTAACTTCGTGAAATTCCTGGCCATCTGATCCGCTGAATGGTTTTCCATGCGCATGCCGCGGTGGTGTTACAGGTGGCTGAGTTTGTTGTCGTCTCGTGTCCGCTGTCACAGGCGTAGATGCTAGGTTCACAGACCATACTCCTTCAGGCGCTGTACCCTCAAAGGAGTTCTTTTGCAAAGGTGGCGGACTTAGACCCCCACTACCTGCGAAGTTATCGGATGCAACACTGCCTGTGCTTGAAATGCTAACGATGGACGTTTTCGATTCATTGATGGATGGAATGATATTCATAGGGTCAAGCTGGTGCTCATTAGTGGTTGGTGTGTCATTGCTCTGCAAAGAACGGTCGCCGTAAGTCGGAATGAGGCTCTCGCGGTGCTGTGGCTGCATGTTTGGGGAAAGATATTGGTGATATACGCGGGGACCAGTCGCAAACTTTGGAGGACTTCCGAGGAAGCTGGCCGTGGAGTCTCTCCGAAGTGTCGATGGGCCATGCGATTCACGGCGAATAGGGATAGCGCCACCGAATGAATCCCTCCGCATGGACTCCCTTCTCATCTGGGCGTAAGTCGTAATAGACTCTTTACGAGGAGGCGTGATCGCAGGATGCCCGACCGCCGATGAAGGCGCTCTTGAGTACTGAGGGCGTGGAACATCATTGTAAGGAGTTGGAAAGTGTCCATCCTCACTACCATATGAATCAATACCATACTGAGAAATTTCGTCGCCAAAACTCCAGTTTTCAAAGTTGTTAACCTGAGTATGGTGGTCCGGCAAATGCGGAGGGGAATCTGGATCGGATGAATGTGTAGCAGAGAGAGGAGCACGAGGCGATACCGACTTAGATTGAGGTATCCGGATCTGTGATATCTTTGGGCGACTATTGTGCTGAGGTGTCAACCCGTCCGAATATTCCGCCAAAGTAGAAGTTCCAGTATCAAAAGCCGAGGTGGAAGGGGATGTTGGTAAACGGTTAAGTGTATAAGAGTTTTGCAAAAACGATGGCCGCCTGGCTGAATGTGTATTATTGGGAAGTGTGTGGCTTGCTAATGTGGCAGTAGCAGCCTGCGCAGCCATCGAAGGACGGCGATGCTGGCCTGGGGGGGCAGACAATGGAAATAAACTTATGGAAGCTCGGGGCGTGACAGGGGTAAATGTGAAACTTGAGTTCGAATGAGACTGGCGAGAGTGTCGAGAGTGAGTCGGTGTAAGAATATGTACCGATGAAGGCGGGGAAGGAAGTAGAATGCTTTCTCGTCCATGCATGGTCATATCCTCAGGGATTTGGGACTCGTGGAGATTACTCCTGCTTGAGGAGCGCGAGTGAGAGCTCTTCTTTCTACCGGAGCTCGACGGTCTCTTCTGTATGTCGAGTAGGTGCGAGCCGCTCGTCTGACTCTCTTCATCGGTAGCGGGCAAAGGTGATATCTGGCGACTTTTCTCAGAACTCATGATCGAGGTCTTGTGCGATCCAATAGACAAAGCCCTCCCGATACCGGGGCTCAAACGGCCAGTGATTCCTGATATCGAGTTCATGAATTCCAGAGATCCCATGCCCTGTTTCGTCGAGTGGTTATCAGTATCGTCTCCGACTTGCTCCACAGTCGTCCGGGTCCCGTCGTTCGGTTTCTTGCGACTGTGACTGCGAACCAGTTTTCCTTCCCGAACCGATACTCCTCTGGAGGTGCCATGCTCCGACCACGAAAACGAAACATTGTCCTCCACAATTCCGTGCTGTTGCCAATTTCTTACATTTCGTTTCCGCTGTTTTGCGCGTACGATTAACACGGCCACGAGGACGAGTGTTACAAGCAGCAAGACTCCGAGGACACTTGCTGTCGGAATGAGCACCCTCAGCTCCATTTCGTGAAAAATTGCGTGTCGTCTAGATCCGCCTCAGTCGCATGTTCCCCTCCTGATTATAACAACTCGGATATATAATATTTCGTACAATTTTTTTCGTCCGCGATGTCGAACCGGGCGTTGTCGATTTATCTCTAAAGCCCTCCAATTGCAACACAATTAATATCGAGAATCTTTCCGGGTAGCTTTAGCCTCGCCTGTTGCTGGACTGGTGTCGAGTTTTGTACCAAAGGCTAGTAGAGAATAGACGTCCTGTGACCTTACTCGTAATCGAAAATATTGAGTTTCGAGCTTTTGAGTTTTGTCTCAATATGTCGATTGAACCTTCAGGTGGCATCAGAATAATGTGGGTTCCGGATAAACTTCAGCAGGAACCAGCCAACTGATTCAGGAACGGGCAAACTGTCAGAGCTAAATCCCTATCAAGTTAAAAAGCAGGCGATCTAGCTAGAGGCTAGAACAAACAAAAAAAAGTATCGAAGAGAAAATGAAGGTTCGAGTCAGGAAGGTAAAAGCGCCAGATGAAAGCCCAGGCACAAATGTTATGCAAAAGAATGTGAAAGATCAAAGAACCATTTCGATTGTAAAAGGGCGACCGTTTGGTAGTTTTATTCAAACCCAGCATCCCAGATAGAACAAAGGTGTACATGCAAGGAAAAGGACAAGGCAGGAACCAAGAGCTCAGGCTAACCTTCAAGGGTGCAAATAAAGAGAGCATCTTCGCTATGCGACACAGGAACTTACGTTTCTGCGCTGGCAGTGACTCCTTTTGCCTACCTGGACGGGCCAAAGAAGCGGGGATCGGTCACGCTAGCGCTCGTTTTTTCCCGTGTCGAAAGTTAGTGTAATGTTTCTCGAATGTGTTCCTGCAGTAGAACACTAGATCGGGAATTCTCCTGAAACGGGCGTCCAAGGCCAAGCGAACGCGATGACGCCAGTCTCCCGTAAGTTTGTTCACAGACGGGGACGCAAAAGTTGTCGGTAAAGATTTCCCTTTTTTTGGGGGGGGGGGAGATTCCATACATCCAAAAATTCGCTGCTGAACAGTTTTCTGAGGTCCCGCTTGAAGTTTGAAATAATGGTCTCCTGTCAATTTAACATGGTCGGTACGTAATCTGCTACTGCCGATCTGATTGACCCGGCATGGTCACCTCCATGAAATAATTAACTAGCAAGAGGCTTGGCTTTGGGGGTGAACACCATGTGGGAAAACCTGGCACAAGATCGCCTTTTGCAAACGGGTTCACTGGTACCGGTAGTGCCGGAATGTGGTGGTGTCCGGTCGATATATACGAGAGAGAAATAACTCAGCAATTAACTAGGAACGATTTGTCGAGCATAATAATTTACACTATGCTGCGTTTTATCCTATCAGCGGTGTGTAGCCTAAGCAATATATCCATATATAAACACGTCTTCCCCTCAATATTGAGATCCTTACCATGTAAGCTGCAGCTGAATACATGGTGGTATGTATGTCTGGTGAACTCTTCTCATGCATGGGAGATCTCGACAGGGGAAGCTCGGCCATTGACTGCAGCTTGCGACCATTTTATTCCCATCCTTATTCCCATCCTCCAAGGAAGAGATAGCGTTTGTGCACTCAAGGCTGCCACTATTAATTTCTTACTGTGCTAGCAAACTTCGAGAAAGAAACCGTTTCCCCATCTTAATTTCACTAAACCAGTTAACTTGGTCTCGTTCCCAGACTAACACAAAAGGTTAACTTGAAGGTTCCCCGAAGATATAGATTAGAAACGAAACGACGGCCAATCTAGCCGAATAAAGCCAATTTTAAACGGCGAGATGCAAATCCAGGATTTCGGGCCATTCGGATTAGGCTATTAAGGGCTTCCTGGCTCGGTTGGCTTGCACCGATGCAAGTAATATACATAAAACTGCTCAAATGATGAAGTTGACAACGCATTTCTTTATCTGTTGCAATTCTTAGGCGAGGTGGTTGGTTCGATTGCGGTCTTGCTCGAAATTCACATCTGCATTTTAGTGGGTTGTATTTTGCTCCAATTCTAGTATTTTGACTCAATTGCCTAGTAATTCTGCACCCTAAAATATGTCTAGATTCATTAAATTTCAAATGTGCATATGTCAATCGTCAATAACAAGATGGGAGCACGAGCGTCCTCCGCTCTGCTAGCAGTATATCTGTTGATTTGCCTTCCAAACGTCAGCGCGTTTTGGTTAAGATTCCTATGGAAGAACGACCTTATAGGCCCAAATTCAGTGGATGCGGGCGCCGCAAATCTATTGATCTACCAACAAACCGGGGGTTCACCTTTCCTCTCCCCAACATTGAAGTATCCCGAGGGTGCGACGGAATGTCAATTGATGCAAGATCTTGCCTCGGATAGACCTGAGACTCCTATCCCAGGAATAATTAACGTTCTAAACTCTGATTTAGCAGGAAGAAGGATGGAATATCTATTTTTCTTTACAGATGAGGCGTGTGGGATACCCCCAGCAATGGTCATCAAGCTTAAACCAACCCCGGCAACAGAAAGCCTGGCTGGAAACTTCTATACCATAAACCTCCTAGATAAAGGGGTCCCACCAGTAAGAAGTTGGAAGCAGGCAAGCCCCACCGATCCCGTCGATAGAGAAATAGTCCGCTATTGGAATAAACCGGAAGAACAAGATCCAACGCATCCAAGCTTCGTCATCATCAACTTTACCGATCTCGAAGGTACTATGGGCTGGAACTACAAACATATCATTAGAACTGAGAAGATTGAGCCCGGTTCCCTTAATAAAATGAGTGATGACCAAGTGGAAGGCTTGATGTTGAATCGCCTGGTGGACCCGTTCACAGACTGGTTAAAGCAGGAACGCAAGTTTCTGAAGAAGTTAGAAGATCTTAACGATGATTTTGGTTCGGAGGGCTTCAACTTCGTACCAAAAGGCAATTTCGGTTTGGGTGCTAACAAGGTTGCGGCATACATGGTACAAGAGGAGCATGAAAGAAATGGGTGGCCTGTTCCACAGATGAAACCATATGAGGATCACCAGCCTGGGTTTCGACATCCAGACGAGGCTGGAACGAACCAGTAAGTTGAAATAAGAGAAGATATTCAGGTATCAGGGAGACAACATCGATAGTAGTAGAAAATTGAGCCCGGAGCTTGAAAACCACGGAGCGGACTGCCAAAATCAGCAACACAGGCAATCCTTGATTCCAGATGAAGACCCCCAGCGGGGTTGGCTTACCCAGGCGATGATATATCGCAATTGACTGAGATGAACCTGTAAACTTCGGATACAGATTGATATCATTCAGATTTGCGGGAAAAACCTGTATCCAGTATTATTCTCGGAAACCACATCCTTATGATCCCTAGCGCTAGCTATAGCAAAATCAGATAAACTTTAGAATCGCAACGCCCAAAGAATTCGGCGGAAGAGGGGTTAAGAATAACTATGTTATATATATGGGATCTCATTGAAGCTAAATTGTCACATCTGATACCTGGGTCCTAAAATGCCCACTTCACGATCGCATTGAAGCTGGACGAGGAATCCGTAAACGATTTATTTGTACTTATAATTATAAAATTGCTGCTTTCCCAGCGGGAGGATAATATTAGGCTCAAACAGCGTTAAATGGGCTCAGCGAGTACTAGGAAACCATGAACCAAATTTAAATAATGGCAATTAAACTTTACATATATATTTTGATGAAGTGCATGGGCACGGTGGTTCGTCCCATAACCCAATAGACGTTGTCTCGCGAAATAGACGAGGTTCTGTAAACCAAAGCCACTTAAGTACGATATGAAAAAAACCAGGAACTAGCTGCTCTAATACAATTCATCATGCAAAAACATTTGACTCTGCACCTCCTGCTTATTCTATCAGCCTGGCTACTAGCTACCCCTTGTCATGCCTTTTATCGGTTATGGGGATATACCGATATCCGCAGAAACCTGGCGGACAACCGACTATTAAAGGCACAATCATCGATCCTCACGAGAGGTAGCAAAACCAACCTCAAACCGCTATGCCACTTATTCCCTGACCCAAATTTCTCGGAACTGGGTATCCTCCGGGTTGTTGGATTTATGAGCCACCCAGGAATGGGTAACCCACTCCAGGCGATGGGTTTATGGAAGGAAGTGGATTTTAATTGCGGAAGTGTTCCACCGCGGCTTATAATCTACCTTCAGCCCGGCCAGGAGACCCAAATAATCGATCTACGGGAATTTGGCGGCGAGGGGGTATACTCTAATTGGAAGCAAATCATGCCAGACGATCCATATTGGAACACTTGGATCGCGCCAGAGCTTACTGAGGACAATAAACTTGGGACCGGGTTTGTGAAGAAGCTAACGAGAAGCACAAATGACCACAGTGTGGTAGAAAGCACTAATATTATCTGGAATACGCAAGCACCGGAGAAGGCTTGGATACTCGATAAACGGGCTGGATTCCTTTCCCGGGAGGCCTCAAAAACGGGATTCGAGTCACTCTTCAAAGAGGAGCTGATAAAGCTCCTGGAAAAGGAAACCAGCCATCCATTGGACGACCACAGGGTGATGGAGTTGGCACTCGAGCTTGGTTCTATGCAGCGCGCTTTGTCCGAGCAATGGGGTCTATGGCAAACAGGCAGAATTGAAAACCATATAAAAGGATTTCCAGAGCAAAAACAAGAAGGGCTATCTTGGAAACAAGCCGGGTTGCCGTATTTGTTCATGAGTCCATTCGAAGTTCAGGGACAGAGCGGGAGCATTCGACCGGTGACTTCGACAAATGAAGAGGAAAGGGATCGAACAACCTTGGAAGCAACTCTGCCAAATTTCATACCATCGCTTTATCATTCTGATACTATCGCCGAAAAGGAAGAGAATGCAATCTCCAATGCTAGAGGCGGGGGTGTCAGCAATTCTGATTTGGTAATGAAGGATCCAATATTCGGCCTGCCACTATATTTGAACGACCCAAGCACAACAGATCAGATGAATTATATGGAACCTTTCGCAAAAATAAACCCATATATAAGTAATAGGGCGTCTGAGTCGATGCTCTCCTCAGACCCTAGGCAGCCATGGAGTCCCGCATTTGATTCAATGGTGGCACTTAGTCAACAGAACAAGCCGCTATCCGATCAGTTCTTTCAACATCAAGCTCTAGAACAATCTCTTGCGGACTACAATTTCCTCCCGATTAAATCTGATCCTAGGTTTGGGAACCCAATCAAAAAGCTCGCTCCCACTGGACCAATTTCGATTCCACCTTTTAATGAAGTTCCAAGCCTTATTCAGGACCGACGACTACCGTCCGCCTATGACGTTTTAGGCGATCACGAAGTTGGAAGACTACTCGATAAGGCGAGACCAAATGACAGACCCGGCTTGTGGGAGTCAGAGGAGATACAAACCAAGAGAGGGGAGGGAAATATTGCGGAAGATCGTGCAGCTCAGAAAGATCGGGACTTCGTTTTACAACTTCTAGAGAGAATGAAAAAGGGAGGCCGACAGCCAAGAAAAAACGATTGAAGTGGACTCTACGGTAAGACTGCATAATCGTATTGATATCTGGCGGCTGTCTTGGGAATAATTGATTAGGTTAACAACCGAAATCATTGTCTTAATGTCCAACATGATAATCATCTAGCTAGATGAGAAAAGGAAAATACAAATTTTTTTTACAAAAAAAAGATATTGACATCTGCGCGGTTCGAACGCGCGCGCTCTTTCGAGCATTGGTGTGATTTAAGTTTGTTAGACAAACATAACTTAAAACCAACTCCATAACCACTCGGACAAGATGCCTAATCGAGGCTTTGAAGATTCAAATTCAGTATATGATACATACTAGTGATCGTGCCGTTATGCAACACCAGTCTATTATTTCCTTAGCCAGGATAATTCGCCCTACAGTTTCAGCGAACAGATCTATAGATCAAGGTGTCTGCCCTTGAGCCCCAATCTCATGATGATCAACAGTTTCAGCTGCCTGGGATTCTATTCTTGGAAGATGCTGAGTCCAACATGACCAAGAATATTCGACTTGATCTATCCGATATATGCTGGCTGCATTGACCGATTTGCAGGCCTACTCGAGCTCCTCAACACACATCGTTGCCTAGCAGATGCACTTAATGCAATGCTCTCATCAATACTTCCTTTGTGAATATACTGCATATTGCGGACAGTGGTATATGTAATCTTAACACTCTAACGGCGTTCAATCCCCCAAATTTGCAGATGCTGACTGCGTTATCACCGCCTGGGAGTTTCTCTAATGATACCGTGATATAATCATATTCAACGATCCTTATATTTTATGATATATACTTAGGTCTGTTCAGAAACGTAAATCAATACTGATAAGAAGATTACCCCTTGTCAGTTCTGCCTCCACAAACCTATTTTTAAAAACGCAATGAAGGGACAAAGTAAAGCCTAAGCATACCATCCACCTCTCGAAAGTGTTTTCATACCAGGCTCGAGAACTTCAAAACGCAAAAAGAAAAGCTAAGTGTCTCAAAAGAGAAAAATTGAATCTGGAGACACAGGGAATTGAACCCGGGACCTCATCCATTTCAGACTGCTCGCGCACGCTAAGGAAGCGCTCTACCAACTGAGCTATATCCCCAATTTCACGAAGAGGATTTTCAAAAAATTCTATATCAAGCTGCTGCAAACTTTTCATCGCAGGCATCGACGGATTTGGCAATTGTGGAGTTTTCAAACCCTCCAAATTCAAAACCAGCTGGATTGGGAAGGGTTGGGGTCTGAACCTGGGAATCTTATTGAGTTTGCGGGTGTTTGTGTTTGGTTCGTATACGTACACTTAGGGATCAGGCTTAATATATGGCTCGAATCTTACGAAAAACTTCAATATTGTAGCTATATAACAATCACTAGCCGTGTTCTCCTATTGGGATAGAATATTCTACATGACCTGTGCTATTTTTGAGTATCCAAAATTAACTCATTGAATAAATGTGTTGGTTTGAGAAAATGCTTGAGAAGATGCAGTCTTGTACCTAGACAGGAGGAATGGCAAGCGTAGACGCGCTGCATTCATGCATAATAAAATTTCCTCCTATTCACTGCCGATTATGAGACTTCGGGTCTCGTTGAGATCACAAGGATGAGAAAATTTTCATCTTTGATTCTTCGAGTTAAATTGAGACTAGGACTACCCATTTGAGAAAGTCAAAGAAGCTATGTAGAAGCTAGCACCAAGCAGGACCGTGTTGTACAACCTTACAATATATTTAGTAAATTTAAACCGCGCATGATACTAAATTAAAGCAATTCAATAAATATCATAATACGGATTAAAGAATGCTTAGTGAGTGTATAGAATAATGAGGTAGCAACAACCGGGCTAGGGTATACAAGGAGGATTTTGTAACCGACAGTATTCAGATTTTACCCTCTATCATGACACGTAGCAGAATATAGTAAGAAATCAGACAGAAATCAGACAGAAATCAAACAGAAGATCTTAGTATATGCTATCTGAACAGGTAACGATAAGTTGCGACTGTGTTGTAAGTGACTGTGCTGGATGGTTCCATTACATAACCATCTGTAGGCGACTCCTCGACGCTATCATAACCCGTAGCCTTCGGCCCGGATTTTACGCGATATTTCTCCTGGTCAGCATCATATTGGAGCAGGCCGACACAAAGCCAGCGTCCTGTAAAGATTAGACAGTCGTCTGCGTCCTGCATACCGTTCCATGCCTGGATAAATTCGATCTCAGGCCGAGTTTTGAGACTTGTTTTGATTCCGTCGCAGCTGTCACCTTCTTTGATGAGATACCATTGGTTGCATCTTGGGTCATAGTTAATGCCTTGTGGAGGGCCGGGAGGAGTAGTGCATTGCGGTATCTGGTTGCCGCAAGTGCAAGTTGCTGCATTACTCGTAGCGTATGTGACGGTGCTTAATGTCGTTACAGGACACGGAATCGTTACTGTTACTGTTGTTGCAGCGCAGCCGCTACAAGGAACGCTTATATAAGTTGTCGTGGTCCAAGAGGTTGGAGCCAGAGTGACTGGAGTTCCACTGCTAGGTTGCATAATCGTGGTCATGAAGGGGGTACTAGGAGTTGTCATTTCAGTGCTCATTGCTATAGCAGTCTCGGTTGCCGTCGTCTCTTTATATGGCATGACGGTAGTGAACGTCAGAGGCGGGCAGCGATCTTCTCTACAAATTGCCTGAGTATATGTGGTGGTGATCCATCTAGTTACACTGGTACTAGCTTGAACCAGTGTATTGGAGCTGGCGGTATTTCCTTCCATGATGGTGGTCCCCGAAGGATATGGAACAATTTTTGTTAAAGTAGTTGTAGCTGTGACATAACTTGTATTTTTCCATGAAATGGTCATCATGGCCGTTGTTTCTTCCATAGAAGAAGTTGTGTACTCGGCGGGAGGCATTAGAGACGGAGGAGTCGTGGGCTTGGCTCCCTCGATACCGGTAGACATCTCCATACCGGTTGTATATCCGACCGGCGGCTCACATTGAGGCCTGCACTTTCCTACCCATCCGTAGTTCAGACAACCGCACCCCATTGCAAGGGCTTTACTCATCTCTGCGGACGACCCGCATTTGGCACGGACTCTATGATAAGTATCTTCGTAATCAAGCGGCCATTCGTAATGCGCAAAATCGGCGCATTGGAGGTTGCAGATTTTATCAGCAATTTTCATGCCTTCCTTGCTTCCAAATGCTTCCTCAAGGCAGTTACCTAGTGGCCATTCACCCTTACCTTCATAGTCCTTGGGGCATTGTTCCACCCAATGAATGGCCGTGGTTGGCTGCGTTGTAGTAGAAACGTAAGCCCCTGGAGTAGTATATCCCTTGGACGGATATGTAGTAGGAGTTATATCCATGGTCTTGGTCGGCACCATATAGACTTGAGAAAGTGACCTCGTTGTAGCCGTTACTGTCTCGTCTGAATTCATATAGGTCTTGCTGGTTTTGATTTCGTTTCCAGTACCAGTAGATAGGGTTTCTGGAGCAGATTCTGAGTAATAAACCGAAGGTGTCTTCGTCATCTCGGGTTCTGATGTGTATTCTATTGAACTCCGTTCTGAAATAGTGGACGTTTCATCCCGATCGTAACTAACAGGGGTAGTAGTGTATCCTCTGGACATATTCTTGGTTGTATTCTGCGTATAGGCGACTTTAGTGTGAGAAGATACGACATGCTCAGTGCCTTCGCTTGAGCTTTCTTTGATTTGACTAGAAGACATGCGTGTTCTCATGGACGTAGCCATTGACGCCATAGTCGTTGTAGTTGGTGTAGAATATTTTGTGTCCTCATTTGACGTTTTTCCCACGCTGCCGTGAGGCATAGTAGATTTCATGGACGTACGAGATGTGGCCGAAAACGTAGGGTAATGCGTGTGGTCGCCTGATGACATAATAATTTCTGTCGATCTGATTTGTGTAGAGGAGGGCATAGTGCTCCCCATTTCTTCGCTTGAAGGTTGCTGGGAGAGTGTCACGTAAGCTGTAGTAGTCTTCATTGCCGTAGAGTGCATTGTGGTCTCTATGTTTTCGCTTGAAACTTTTTTAGAATCATGGGTTGTCATTTTAGTACTTTGCGATGTAGTGATTTTCGGTTTGGAATGCATGGTAGTCTCCATGTCTTCGCTTGAAACTTTTTTGGAATCATGGGTCGTCATTTCAGTACTTTGCGATGTAGTGGTTTTCGGTTTGGAATGCATGGTAGTATGGGATATGGTTGATTTGTCCGTCTCACTTGGAGAATCTGATTCTGAATAAGGCAGTATCGAAAAAATCATATCTTCTTCCGTCATAGAAGTTCTGGTACGTTGAGTAGTGGTCGCCATATGCGTAGTGTGGACTTGGGTCGAAGCTGTGGGTTTGTCGCCATATCCACTTCTAGACCGTGTGATTTTGGTAGCTTCTTGCACGCTGGATGTTTTCAGTGACGTTGACTCTTCAGACTCTACACGAGTTGTTGAACTCTCGGACTTCGTCAGAACGGCCTGAGCAGTCTGGTAGAGTTTTGTGTACTCGATCGGATTGGAAGTGCTTGTAACAGAGCCAGCGACCTTATCCAAATTTTCTAGTTTGATGCTGCATTTTATCTCGCTCATCAAGCCGCCTGTCTCATCATCGCCATAACACCCGCAATGGTTCACTAAGGCATCGACCAGTTTGTCATGCGATCCACACGCCTTCGGATCAATCAACTTTTTATAGTCGTCGAGGGAGAAATCTTCGCTATCCCCTGGTTTGAAAGCTTTGTTTTTATCTGGTCGCATGCAGATTGCCTTACAGAAATTGAATCCATTGTCGCCGGCGTTTCCGCTAAGTCGGGCGACACAACTGGATTCAAACCCGACACTACATTCTTTGACATCGAAATCAGTGGCGAGAGATACACCGGTCCACAGAAGTTGAACGCCGACATAAAGACCAATGCTGCGCATTTTTATGTAGTATAATGTAGCCTTCGGCACTCAGAATACTGTGAGAGACTTATTCCCAGATATCTAAATACTTCAGACCAGCAGGATAGGCTACAAAGCCGACTACTCGAGATATACTATAGTTTTATGGTTGAAAATAGGCCGCGTAAATTATGTAGGCATCCAATGCCTATGTAGCTTGAGATAGAATGTACCGATATATAGAAGTGAGGAGAAGAACGGGAGAATTTTAACGGGGCGACGCTTTATGGAATTAACCTGGAGGCATAGAATGCTCAAAGATATGAGTTTCGAATCTCCTTATGTACACCTATTCCGCAGCCATATACACCATAGGGTCTAACAATTCGTCGCAGTTGCTATGTATGTTGTTTCCCCTGATCTTTGCAACTCCGCTCCAAGATCGCGAAATCAAACGAGCTTTACAATAGCAAGAGAGAAATACAATGAGCCAGCATAATTATAACAAGGATATCCGGATTTAATATTCCAAAACTTTACAACTACTTTATGTTGGGTATGATCCGGATCTCCAGTATATCGAATGAACACGCCACCGCAATGTTATTTAATATTTAGGAACTTCGTCTTGAAATCATCGGACAGTATTCCATTCAAGCATAAATATCTATGTCTCAAATTTACACCTAGCTCTTGAATCCACCAAGCTGTGCCTCAAACCGAAGGTAAGTTGCGGACTACAAATAGATTTTTCCTTTTGTAGTGTAATTAGGTTGCCTAAGCGTCGTATATTACAAGACTATGTAATTAGTAGGTCAGGACAGGTCAGTCTCGGCACTAGACTAAGTATAGGACAGGTATAAATCGATCAGGAGTGGAGCTTCCAACTAACAGGTGCTCTGGGGCTGTATAGCCGTACAACTTTCGGATGGGCTACAAAAATTCCATGCGGTATGAGGTTTTTTTTGTCCCATGAATTCATCAAAACTCCTAGGATGATACAGAAAAGCTGAGATATTTAAAGAGCTATAGCGCTAAAAAACGAATAATTCTAGCCTTGAATCCAGGCGTTTGAGTTAGAGGGGTGTTTTAGAGTTTCATCATTGTTAACTCTAGAACTGTGTCGCATTGGTTACCCCTAAACATCGAACTTATTCATGTACAGTCAAGGCTTAGGTGTCCTAGTATGGAGGCGCCAGGGCGAAATTTTGGGAAGTTTGTGGCACTAAACTGTTGCGAGTTCCCAGCTAGGTGTTGTAAACGCAAAACAGCGGTATATTTTTTGTTAGTGGCTGTGGCTGTTGTAAATAGCTGGATCCAAGCTTACGGCCAGTTGCAATGTTTGATAGTCGAGACTGGCAATGCGATTTTATATGAGATCTTAGTATTAAGAATCTACTCAAGCTAGAAGGTTCTGATGGTCGAGATTTTAGAGGATTGACTGAATTTATTGTAGGGGTTTCGGCTTTTTCGACGTAGCTGACATGACTGACCCTGAAGTATTAGTTCATTGTGTGACCACGATGCATACTGTTATTTGACTTCATTTTGCCAAATAGAGGATCTTTCAAATTGGATCCGACCCACATGTATAATCTGACATGAAAGAAAATCCTGAAACTGAAGTGCACAGTTGAAACCCGTTTTTGGGGGCTTCGCAGGCAGTTAGTCACATTAATGTTGCACCGGTTTATAGAGAATGTGAAACTTAGTGTTGGTTTGGCGCGAGATCATAGAATACAACTCTGACACTGTTCTGCTGGCCATGGCATCGCCTGATCCTCCAAACCAGATAATTATAGTCAAGGCTAGAGAAGCTAGTTAGCCACCATTAGATAGGAATGATATGTGGCAACTACCAAGAATAACCAGATCTGGTTTTCTAGACCGGAGTGGTACGAAACTGTTGGTTCGATTTTTACGCGCGACATTCAAAAATCGCCCGCAAGATACTCGCTTGCGTTACTTTAAATCTATGAAGATGATGGCATATTTCTAGACCTGCTGGGGAATAGTAAAATGAAGGCGCTGACTGGTATTTCATCAAGTATATTGCAATGTGATCCAGTCCGCAAAAGGTTGTTCATGTCCGACCATAACGAACAAATTATATCCGCGTTACTCTCACGATTTTGGGGTAATGTATACATTGACATCTATAGAATTCCGTATTGTTGAGAATAAGTGTGATTTATTCCTAAAGTACATTCGGAATTTACTCTCCGAATCATCCTGGCTTCATCGCATATACGGAGGTTCCTGACTTCGGTTAATTGTGTTGTTTGAAGAAATTCCAACATCATGATTCTGGGAAACCCTGCCACTTTCACATGTCAAAATTCACTCTCCCTAGCTGATTGCCACATGCTTAAACCCTTTTTTCATGCAGGTTTTCAACGACGAAATACTAGTGAGGGTCTTAGGATTTTGTTACATATTTGCACACAAAGGCCCGCCCGCAATTCTAGACTGTGAAGCCAGAAAAGGGCTATAGGTGATGTTATTGCTATATTATTTAATATACATAAACATCAATGTTGAAGGAGGACATGTCGACGTTGAACCAAACCATGCTGAGTCACACTCTGTAGGGCAATATCGAAGCGAGGCCCAAGCTGAGGCTGGAAATAAAGATTTTAAGTTGTGCTCGTGTATCAGATGCACAAGCCAGCCGCGGTTTTTTCCGATACCTTGGAACAGTTTCTCGCTCATGAGAAAGTTTGGTCTCGGAGGTTGGAATGGTAGTAGATAGCCATTAGGTTAATTTCCGACGGATGCAAACGTTTATACATCCTCTTATCTCTTTGTTCTTCACTGCTTCTAAAAATTTCGCTGCTACATTTTCCATATATCGTAAGACCGCATGTATCCTTGATCTTGAACAGGAAAAATAGGCATCGGATGTGTCTGCCCAAGCCTAGAAAACTATCCAGTTTGATCAAAGTGGGTATCAACTAGGGTCCGCCCGACCTTACCCAACATATGCATATCTAAAAAAAAGGACCCTGTATCGGACGGAGAGCTCCAGCTTGTTCTCAACAAAGAAAGGGGACTCATATATAACGATATAAAATAATATCGAGGCCGTTATCTTGTAATCATGTCATCAACCCTCAGACACCGAAAGACTTCCTCAGAGCCCCTGAGCCCGAATTCAACACCGTCTCCTCCCCCACCGAGGATACCTCTAATGGATCAATCATCCAGCAGACAAATTCAGGTGACGGCTTTATCGCTTACATCCCTACTTACCACCTTAACTACGACCGAGGGCATCACTACAACGGCCAGAAAATTATATACATATCCTACAAAACGGCTGTCCTCATCAGACCTTTGGCGAAGGGCTCGAGCCGGCGAAGAAGTAGGTACTTCTACATCAAGCTCGGGCGCTGTAACCCCGCCACCAGATTATGAGGAAGAATCCTTAGCCCTAACTACTCAACCTTCGTCTTCCGCTGTTTCCCTGCCTATCACATCAATCGCCGCCCAATCGACTGAGGATCCCTCACTTGTCTCCGCCAAGTTCGCCATGCAAGGCCATAATCTGCTGTCTTTATCTCTTGCTGAACCTGCCAATTCGAGTTTCAGACGGCACCTTTACCTCGACTCGCTAACATACCTCCTTCGCGCTCTGCCTTCGGATTTATCCTCGTCAGAAACCACTCAGTTGATATCTTCCCTGCCTTCAGCAGTGGTGGAGTCCCTGGAGCCTCTTCCATCTGGAGAGGGTGGTATTCCGCAACAACGGATTTATGAACACCCAACAATCCATTATTTCCTCCTCGTTCTCACAGCTACCACAGTATCCTCTATCAGAAACCTTACGCCGCATTTAAAATCGCTTGCTCAGTCGACATGGGAGTACAATCTCAGGTATCGAGTTGCAGAAAGGGGCTACGAGAGGGTCAGGAAGACGGTGGACAATGGATTCGCATTTTGGAAAGCAGTAGCGGAATGGGTCATGTTTGATGATCGAGATTATAACTCTGAAGGAAGTAACGATGCAGTGGTAGTTCAAGGGAGGAAACTAAGATATGGCGGTGGAGTAGTGAGAGATGTTGGGAAATATGCGGGAGGAGTGATTAGGAGCGGATTCGGAGGTATGGTCGAAGGCTTCGTGGAGGGAATGAAATCATAACTTGGTATTTGTAGAATGTTAACATAGATGGATTCGATTTTGATGAGGCGCGTAGACATGGACTGGAGTTCTGGCTTGCTCTTCTAGAGGTATTTTAGCGATTTATAATTTAGAAACCTGACTTTACAATCGGAAACATACATATATTCTTGCGGAAACCCCCTTTGAATGCGACATAA
>JAJTTS010000004.1:885670-913822 GCA_036971165.1 Arthrobotrys iridis
TATATACCTCTTCCATTGGCCGGCTGATATGAATTGCCCTTAAAAGATGCACAGGGACTTTCCATCGTGATTTTCACCCGCTAAAATCCATATCGAATCTCATATTACTAAAACCCGAAACTCTAGATTCAAGATCCATGCGGCCATGTGCGAGGGATAAAAGGATTTAAACTCCAACTCTTATCCGGATCAATTGAACTCCACTTATCACGCGATTCACAAGCTATTACCTTCTGCAGGTCACTACCCAGATGCCGCAGAAATTTAGTGCACTCCTCTCACCCCGCGTCGTAGCTCCGGCCACCCGATGGCAGCCGACAGTATCACGGACCATCCCACTTGAAAAATCGACAAATCGAAATCACATAAAAGGATTATTATCCACACCCTTTCAGTTGCCAGTGGCAGCCCATATTTATCCAGCTGATCCGTAGATTTATGCACCAGAAACTCCCACGCAGTTGGTGGGGAACTTCCCGGTTCGGTAGCCTCCGTCGCTCCAACATAACCATGTCTTCCTTCCGACCGAGGTACAACCACATGAAATAAAGAGCCGATAGCTGAGCACACGCAAACCCAAGAATTTGGGTAGGCGCTAACAGCGCCATGTCGGTACCTCGGATTTCAGGAAGATTATTTAGTATGACTTTATAACAGAAACCTCGATAGCTATAGAAAGCATGTCAAGATCGGACGAAAGACACTAGCACAGTTTAAGAAACTAGCCGGCCGGCTCCAAAAAAATTATATTCTTTAATATCCCTGATACCCCATTATTCTCCAGTTTTTTCTTTCTTTCTTTCTTCTATCATTCTGTGATCCTTTTATATTGATTCGTTGCAGCTGTGATACCCCGGACTCGTCCTCCAGCATTCATTCCCCAAGTAGTCGAATTCCTTTGCGATACCCAGTCTTGTACCCGATCCCACCAACGTCATTCAACACATTCCAGCGCGTTTTAAGCCGATCCCTCCAAGGCGTGTCTGACGACCTCTTTTCCGTTTGCGCGCCCTTACTCTCTCTCTCCCTCTATAATTATATATCAGACCATGTCTTCTGCGAAGACAGTGGAAAACACACCTCTCACCATGGCCGCCGAAATTAAAGATGAAGCGAAGGAAGTCGCAAAAGCCGCAGCCTCAGCTCAGGTGTCTGGATTACGGTCCTTCGTGGCCGGTGGTGTCGGCGGTATTTGCGCCGTGGTTGTCGGTAAGTGACTGATTCAAGAATAAGGAAGCTGAAACAAAAAAATCTAAAGATAATCGGTGGTAATTAGGCCATCCATTCGATCTTGTAAAGGTGCGACTGCAGACAGCAGAGCAGGGTGTCTACAGCGGTACTCTCGATGTCGTAAAGAGGACACTGGCTAAGGAGGGTATAAGAAAGGTTCGTAAATAAAATTGGGCTTTGGAGATTGAATGCTGATTGGATGTGTGGATAGGGGCTCTATGCAGGTGTATCTGCACCACTAGTTGGTGTGACGCCAATGTGTATGTTCTGAGTACCTCAATGGTTCCACAAACGGCGTGCGTAACTAACTGGTTGGATTTAGTTGCTGTCAGCTTCTGGGGTTACGACATGGGAAAGAAGATCGTGCAAGCGACATCAGAGGTCAAAGATGGTCAGCTCTCCATTGCCCAGATATCAGCCGCCGGTTTCTTCTCAGCCATTCCAATGACATTGATCACAGCTCCTTTGTATGGAACTTCTCTCGCGACCCTGAAGCGTTGAGCTACTATGACTAATAAGAGCTTCCGGTGATGCTAGTGAGCGAGTCAAGGTTCTCCTTCAAATCCAGGGGCAATCTTCAGGTCCAAAGAAGTACGCCAACGGCCTCGATGTCGTTCGCCAGCTCTACAAAGAGGGCGGTATCCGATCTGTATTCCGTGGCTCCGTGGCTACTCTAGCTCGTGACGGTCCCGGTTCGGCCGCATATTTTGCAGCATACGAGTACACCAAGAGGGCGTTGACACCACCCGATTCCAAGGATCTTAGTCTTCCAGCAATCATTGCGGCTGGTGGTGCAGCTGGTATTGCCATGTGGATCTCGATTTTCCCGGTCGATACTGTTAAGAGTAGATTACAGAGTGCAGAGGCCAAAGTCACAGTCGGTGGGGTTGTAAGGGAGATCTATGGAAAGGGCGGTGTCAAGGCTTTCTTCCCTGGTCTGACACCCGCGCTATTGAGAGCTGTTCCCGCAAATGCTGCAACTTTCGTGGTAAGTTCTTGACAGTTGATACCTTCTAGAAAACCCAGACGCTAACGGGAGTTTAAGGGTGTCGAATGGGCCCACAAGGCGATGAGAAAGATGCTTGACGGAGAAGAGCAAATCTAAACAGAAGCTTCGGAATTCAACGGGGGGTCTTTCGAACCACTTGTACATAGATCTGGGCATGCGCATAGATGGATTTGGGTAATATCAGCATTTCTTTACGCATCTAATATACGAATTCTTTTCGGATCAAGCATATATCGTACATTTTGATCACTAACAACCATTATAATCCGAGATTTAATGGCTTAAGCCTCTTAAGGGTTCAAATTCGGTGTCATTACGCATATAAATTATATTTATGGCTATCTCTGTTGGGGTATAGTAATCATAGGCCTAGATATCCGAATAACGCCGTCCCTGTTGAGCAAAAACTGATGTATATAAATCTAAGGCCTATAGCCTGCCAATTCCTCAACTTCAATCACACGAACTCCTCGATCGGATTTCCCGGCATTCCCGAGTTAACCAACAAATCACCACCAGCTTCGACACCTCTCAGGATTCCCTGCAACGCCTTATTCTTGATCAGTCGTTTCATCCCCTGAGGATCGGTCTTTAACTCCGGATTCTTCCCCAATTCTCCCGCAACGACACCGGTAACTACGGCCGCTGCTAAGAAGGTCCCACTATCAAGCTTGATACCTCCGTCTAATCCCTTGATGGTTGTGCTCAGGATATCGACGCCTGGGGCATGTACATCGATACACGGCCCAAAATCTGCTGTTTCAAGTCTCTTATCGAAGACATCGGTTGCGCCGACAACAATTAAACCGGGGATATCTCGTACATATCCAGCTGGGAAATCAGTGCATGCATCTCGTGCCCTATCACCCGCCGCGACAGTAACGTGCATGCCGTCCTTGACTGCTTGCTCTAGAACCTTTTTAAAAATATCAGAGTTGCCGGCTGCGTCGAAAAGCTCCTTCGGAAAACCGAAACCCAGGTTCATGACAGAGCCTTTGAAATCCGCGGCGCCTTTTCGAGCATTGTGGAGTAATATGGCGGATTCTATCCCGGACGTTATATTTCTGATCAAGGCGCTGGGGTTCTTGGTGTCGAAGAGGGGTGAGAACACTTTAATGCCCACAAGGGAAACATTTTTGGCAACACCATAGTGTAGAGACCCGATAGTACCTGCTATTTGCGTTCTATATATATGGAAAACTTATATTAATACCCTACTGTATGCAAACAAAATGAGGATGATATTTATGAAACAAAAAAAAAAGCTTACCCATGGCCACTGTTCTCAATTAAGTCTGTATCAAAAGTACTGATCGCATTCCTCGCCCGTTTTCCGAACTCCGGATGCTCAGCATCGATACCAGTATCGACGATGTAAACATCCACACCTTCGCCATCCTCTAGTTCTGTGAAGCGGTATTTGTACGTTAAATCATCGACCGGACGTCCATTCTGTGTTACAGGCGCGGAGCTTGATATTCGCTGTAGTGCCCATGGAGCGGTGCCTTGCTCGATGACATTTACTTTGGCGCATTTCAGTGGTTTCTGAATGCCGCGGGTCGATATGGGAACTGTGAGAACTGTAGGAGTGTTAAGGAGGAGGAAAGCGGATAGAAGAGCGAAGATTTGCATATTCGTTCGGATTTAGATTGGTTGGATTAATTGAAAATTCGTGATAATACGAGGGAACCAGCCCGAGACGATGTGATCGCACAGCGATAGTTTGAAGAAACGAATGACAATATGAAGTCAGTGGTGAATGACCAGTGTGGGAAGAGAAATGAAAGGGAAGGAGAGACTGCGAGCGAGGATGTAATATTAACTAGTAAGGCAGAAAATGACAGCAGTTTCTGGGGCTTAGCGCTAGGTTATAGTCATCTATATTTACTTTGTACGATTTATTGTGTGAAAACATCTGGAGTGTTTAGTTCATAGGAAACTCAGACTCGATGCATGCATAGGTGGTGCGGGTACGTGGTGGACTCCGGATGGGAGATAGAGGTCTTGTTCTGACCCTCTCCAAACCCCCTTGGCCGGCAAATATGATAGATATGGATGAATAGACCCCTAAGTTATATAATGCATCGAGCCTATTTTCATAAAAACGCCCAGTTCTGATGCCTTTCGACTGCTCCCAGCTGAGTATTATTGTGCGGGAGGGCACAGAATTCCCAGAAGGGTTGCTCAGTAGAGCTTTATATAGCTTAGTGCGGTCTCGGTACGACACAAAAATTGCCGCATCAAGAACCAGTTTCAAGAATCCTCACCTGCCGCATGTGACGTTGTGGCGTGAAACATGGCTGAAGGACAGGGTTGAGCCTAGCTGTACGTTGGGCGCCATCCTGAACTTTCGAGCTTTCTCACCTGCATGCGCATTAAATTTGAACACCCAGATACGGATAATCCCGAAGATATGATATATTTGCCAATTCGCGTGTCAGTATTTTGAGCCGTCTGAAATCGGATGTGACTCCGCTGTTGCTCGGAAGAATATTTTGGATGCCATGTGCGAAGACTATTAGCCACTCCGATCTTAAATTGGATTCGAGAATCCACATTTGCGTTCGTTATCAATCGTCGTTTTGTGTGACCGTTTCTTTTGATTCAGAGAAATCAATCCAAATTGATGTATTACGACATTAGCTCGAAAGATATTAATATATTTTAACCCTCTAGCTAATATAATCTAAAATCTGAGGAATACTAATACCTACTACGAGACAAAATACATATTATTGGATCAACAGCTCTATCGATCAATTAATGAACTCTCTAGTTATCAGAATGATCATAGGTAGCCGCTGTGGTGCTTATAAGCTTGTTTGCATGAAGAAATCATCAGGAAGGGGCTTTAGGAAGGAGCTCGAGTCTAGAAATTGAAATTGGAAAACCAAAACCAGTTGGTATCAATTTTTGTAAAGAAAATGAAAACTCTATGAGTACATGTAATTGGGTGAAGCCCGTGCAGAAACGCCATAGTAATCTAGTATTCCCTGAATATGAATATGAACAAAGGAGGATATTAAAGTTTACAGAATTGTTGCGTTAAACAAATAGAGATGAGATTTTCTCCAAAATTTCTTTCTTAAACATCCTTTCTCGAATAGTTGGATGCTCCAATGATCAGAGCTGCATACCGATCATTGCATCGCCATTTTATATTTTTTTGATCTCAGTTGTAGAAGCTCTACACTGGACTGAACATTTTGACCGCACTGTTCTTCTCAACGCTGACAACATTTGGCATGGTGGATATGTTGTCTGCCTGAGCTTGAGTAACGCTGACAGTGAAGCCTCTCATGTTTTCTCCGAAAGGATTTGTCTCGTTTGATTTGAAAGCCTTGATTGTAGGCCACTTAGCACCCATCTCGAAGAAGATCTCTGCCCATTGGCGCTTTTCGGTATCTTTCATAACTACAAGATACTCGCTAACGGCTGGTTCTCCAGATGGGCCGGCAACTGCAGAGTCTGTTGGAGTTGGAGCTTGTGCAACCGGAATGGCAAGGATGGAGGTGAAGAGGAAGAAAGTGGAGAAAAAAGTAGCTGGCTTCATTTTGATATTCTGAGATATAGATAAGATGAAAGACGATAACCGGTATCGAATTAGTGATTAGAGAATTTATGCTCTTTGAGTGGATACGTGGACTAGTGTGAATGGCTTGAGATTGGTGTTGATGATGATAAAGAGAGATGGGCTTTGAACAAATGATGGACAATTTATATTCTTCAATGTTCCAATTTATGTGCATTAAATAATAGATCTCAAAGTAAGATGTTAACTTGGAAATCAGCCATGAATCCTGTTAGCCATCGAGAGCTATGCACTATCATAATTTTGGATCATCAATGTTTGAACAACCTGAGATCTAACATCTAGAACAGAGCCCGAGACAAGAGGAGAAATAGGTGAATTTTTGATTTCGCTCTGATAGATCCTTGGAAACTTTTGCCTCTTGCTGAATACTTAGGATCTTTGGCTGTTTGAATTACCAATGAGGATAAAATGTGCATTTTTCGATAGTAGGCTGATGTAACAGATTGGCAAAACATGTAGACTAGGAAACCAATTAGTCCATCGTATGGATCCAGAACCTTTGAATGTTGTTGGTAAACTAGCTTATACGGTGTGCTCCACGACCATAAGGCCCTTGAAGTTATGGCATTTTTACAATCAGGATGCGGCATACCCGTTCTAAGTCACTGGTCTTAATACCATTTGCATCTCCGCGAACCTTTTTTTTGTTTTGGGCATAAAGCCCCGATGTTTCATGTCTTAAGAGTTCTGTTTTATGGTGGAGACAGTGTGTCTGGAAAAAAGACATTAACATGATGAAACACCTCATAGTTATCGCAGAATTAGCAAGACGGAAGGTTCATCTATGATTAACAGTCTCAATCGATCAAAGGCTCCCCTGTAAATACTTAGTGTTAATTATAACGTGGTCTTCGACGATCTCTTTGCCACAATAACTGCTGGAAGCGGTTTTTTTTTAATAATACTTGGCGCTCTGGTTTAGGTAGACGGCTCTCAATTAAGCATGTTTGCGATTCCAAGGCGTGTGTTCCAACACTTAAGAAAACCTCAGGTTGTGTGCAACCGTCTTGTGCCAAAATTTATCTTCCGCTGCATTACATTTGCTTGTGAACGCTACATCATCCGATATCTTACAAGCATCGCCCGAGATTACCGGGAATCTTTAATATCTACATTTATCAGTTTCATTATGTTCTTCCTCATAAGAATCTGCTCTGACAGCGACGGATCCCTCGTTGGCCTAGCGTGATCTTCGATACTTTTACCAGCCTCCTATAGAAACAAATTGACATATCACTTTTAACACACGGCATCTTCGTAATAAACGATTGTAATACGTACATAAATAGCATTCGTCTAAAATCGTTCGTTCCGTATCTATCTATAGTACTTCCATGAAAGCCGCAGGCCCATGTAGCCCACCGACTTTATAACATTTAAAATCAAAAATCCTCTCCCCTCCCTAGACATATCAAAAATTGGGTTAAAAGAACGAAAAGCTGAGTAGTCATGTATGGGAGAAAGGAAGATCGGGTAAAAAACGTAGCAACCGTAAATCACATGAAATTATATGTAAAAGTGTGACAAGATGGGCTGAATGAACAGAAACTGAGAGGACATATTGAACTCAGAAAAAAAGATCCATTCATGCACAACCGGTGATTTTTGAACAGAAGAGGGAAGAAGATGAGGGGCGAGAAGCTTGAGGGTTCTAACATCTTCCTCATGACACAGCATGTTAACACGAACATGGCCAGGCATGACAATCTTATCGTTAACTATCATGAGAAAAAAAAAGCTGGAGAAAGGAATAGAAAAAAAAAATCGTAAAGACGAAAAGAGGTTTGAGGTGCCGTGTAAGAGTTAATAGGATAGCTGTACTTCTCTACAGGTACCCTCTTACTATGTAGCCGCGGGGCAAACCATATGGAAAGTCGCTCCGACCCTTCGCTTCAAGTTTGCGCCGGCTCTCGTCGTCCGCCTAATACTTCTATTCACCCCATCCCCGCCATCTGAGGAAGCAGTAGTAGTTGGGATCTTCTACCTCCCAATAATGCTACTCCAAGTGCTCCTCTTCCCTCCGGCCTCGCTAGCATTGCTGCTACCTCCCATAAATCCTCCTATGATTGGGATACCATTCTCAGCTCCGCCGCCTCCTCTAAGTGGCTTCGCAATTCTGCTACCGGCGAGGCTGAATCCTCCAGCCGAAGTCGGGGAACTCATATCTCTGTTCCCGATCTTGGCGGCTTGCAGGCGCTCCTTGACGGCGGTGAGTTGTGCTTCGAATCTACAATTATTACAACACGTAAGTCTCAACTCGGTAGCCAGGAAAGTGAAAATGTAAAGTCTAGCATACCGATCGCTCTGATCCGTGAGCTTATCCTGACTCTCCCTCAGGCCTTGCTCAAGACTCTGGATGCGTTCGTTCCTCGCAGTCAACTTCCTTTCTGCAATCGCGACCTCCTTCTTCAAGCTGCTGTTCTGCTCGACTAGCTGTCGTTGAACATGAGTAAGCTGTTCGAGATTTCTTTCAAGGAATGCCATCTTCTTTTGCTGGGCGCGGTTATTCGAGCTTCGCAGAACATTGTTGTATTGTTCGCGTGTCTCATCCAACGAGATTTCGAGTTCAACAACCTATAGAACATTAGTATTGACAGATACTATAAACCAATGCGAAATTATAACTTACCCTTTCGCAACGGTTCTGCAAATCGCGCATCAGGCTCTTCTTCATTTGGTCAAATTCTGCGATTTGCTGAGCAACGGTCTTTCCGTTCGGCAGAGCGGGTGTCCCGTTAGCCTGTTGTGCTCCCGCCTTCAGTTTCCTCTCCGCCTCTTCAACTTCCTTTCTCAACTTCTCATTCTCCTCGGCCTTCTTCTTAACCTCAATCTTCAAGTCTTCTAACATTTGTGTCTCAACTTCTCTCTTCGAGGTATAAGTCTCCTCCAGCTTCTTCCTAATATCTTCCACATCCGCTCCTTCAAGGCCATTCTCAAGTACGTTCCTGTACTGCCTCTCCAAATCCACAAATTTCTTTTCCAGCTCTTCTCGCTTCTTCAACGCAACATCATTCTCCTCGACCTTTTCGCTGAGATGCAGCTCCGTCTGCCTTATTAGACCTTGAGCTTCCTGCAGCTTAGTCTTAATGTCTCTCAAATCCTGCTCCGGTATCGAATCACCACCCGCAGCGATATCAACGAGCCCGTTGATATTTTCGATAACGCTCCGGAGCAATCTTTCGTTCTCACTGAAGACCTCGTCTCCAAGATCAAACCCGGCCATCATTTTAGCCATCTTCTCTGCCTTTCTTCGCTCCTTTTCTTCCGCCGCTGCGGTGGCTTCTTTGGCTGAGACTTTCACATCCAGAAGATGTTGCTTGACCTCATCAAGCTCGGCCGTCAGCTCCAAGTTCGCCTCCTTTAGGCCATCCATAGTAATAAGAGCCTCCTTGCTCTCGAATGACACTTTCTCCAAATTCATCTTCAAATCACTGACCTCCGCCATCAGCTTCTCGTTCTCTTTGACCGTGATTTTATCCTTTTCTTTGTAAATTGCCAGCTCTTCCTTTAGCGCTGCCAGCATCTTCTCAGCCGCGGCAACTTGACTCTCCTTCTCTGCAATCGCGTCCTGGAATTCATTCTCCCTCCGCAAGAACTCTTCTTTTTCGTCCTTTTCGAGCATGACAGTCGGCGTTGCGCTACGCATCAAATCCGCCCTACTATCCGGTCTTCCAGGGCTCACAGGTGTGATATCTGCTGAAAACCGCGCGGGCGTACTCGGTCTGGCCAAATCTTTTGCTAATGTGCTCCCGATGCTCCCCCTCTCCGCTCTTGTCTGCTGTGTCGCTGACGCCGGCTGTGCAGCTTGTCGGATAACCGCCTCAACAGCGGGTGTAGGGGCGACCCATTTCTCCTTTGGTACGGTCTCACCACTTCTCCAAACGTTGACTTCGCCTTCAAGTGTAGACACATACTCTTGGAAAGTATACATCTGTTGCTGAGCTTTCCTCAGCAGCGCCTTTAGTTCAGCAGGGCTCAACTCAGCATTGATCTTGGCCTTATTCTTGATAGCCTTAGCTCGAACACCAAATCTCAACGTTGACACTGTCTCCGCATCGTTATAGCTACTGGGAGAGGCGCAAATGATGAGTGTGGTTCGAGAATTACCACCAAGCGATTCTTGGAGGATACGGGTGAGTTTGGAGTCTCGATAGGGGATATGCTGAGATTTGCCGTCTGTTAACGAGTTGATGACATTTCCAAGAGCGGAGAGAGACTTGTTGATCTTTTTGGCTTCCTCAAGAGTTTGACCGGAGGCACCTGTTTTGCCGACTTTCTCGGAACCGGCCAAGTCGACCAAGAAGAGCTGACCAGACTTAGCACTGCCAGTTTCGACGTTCTTTTGCGTGACGGTAATGACGAAGATAGAGTGGGAACGAGAGGACTCCTGGTTCATGTTGGTAGCGCTGACAGCGCGGGCATTACCACCACGTCTCATAACCTCATAGACTTCTTGTACGCTGCTGACGTAGATTTCAAGTAGACCTTTCACGTAGATACCACGGTTCTTCTCCTCATGAATGGGCAGATTGTCGTTCTGAGGAGCAAGTAAATCACGGATCTTCTCCATATAGATTTCCATATAGCTGACCCTGACAGTATACTCGATATTACCAGGGCTAGCGAGAATAGAGGCAAAGATTTGTTCGACAATACGAGGGATGATACCCTTTGTGACGTCGGAGTCGATATCGGCCCCCATCATGGTGAAAGATTTACCGGCACCGGTCTGGCCATAGGCGAAGACCGTACCATTGTAGCCGTTTAAGATATCATCGACGGTAGGACGGATGGAGAAATCGAAGATGTCGGTTTGTTTGCATGTCATGTCAAACACGCGGTCGAATGTGAAGGTTCCTTGGATGTCGCCGGACTGTAGGCAGCTCAAAGTCAGTAGTCAGGAAGAAAAATTAAATTGTAGATGGTTACAGACATTGATCTCGCATGTGTCCGGCGGATGGAAAGAGACAATCTCTTTCGCCTGTTCTCTGATTTCGATTTTGTTTTGAGGTCGGAATCGACAAATGACTAGATGGCATATTAGTACGGCAGCCAAGAGATACCGAATAATATATGTAAAGGATAGATTGTGGTATCATTGATGGTGACATACCCTTAATCGAGCTATCTCTGGCTCCCCCCGACCTAATAATTGCCAATAGTCAGTTAGCATCCATCTACACCCCACATCACATGCTTACGAAGCTCCGAGATTCCATCACTATTTCCATCACAAAACCGCCGAACGCTTGAACAACCGGACGATATAGGGGAGCAGGCTACATACGCCATGTTTGCGGTTGTCTGAGCTTCTCCGAGCCCTCGGGGTCCAAATTGTATCGATCTTTATCGTAGCGATGTCGTCACAATTCGGCTGAGCCGGAGATATGGGTGCCTTATTTGCTACACCAGTCGCCCTATACAGCTCGGTTTCCGGTGTGTGTCGAGAGATAGGAAAGCCGAGAAGTGTCGTATATTCGTTACCAGTTTTGTGGCTCGTGCGTGAGTCTTGGGTCTGGTCTGAAGGTGGGAGAGTGGTGCGTATCAAGGAAGGTAAGCGGGGGTGAAGGCTTTCTTTGGCTAGAAAGCAGGTGTTTGTTCGGTTCAAGCTGAGCAAGGAGCAAGTTGCAGCTCCGATTTCGACTTCCTGATATCCTGGCAAGCAGTTTTCAGCTCTGGAGGGAGTCTGTGACGAAGCTAAGAGATGGTTGAGAAAATGAGAGAGAGAGGCTAGTATGCCCTGGGCTTCGGCGAAAGGGAGAGTGACAGGCGAGAGAGAGGTTGATGGGAATTGAATTGAATGGAGGTTCGACGGCAGCCAATCAAGGGCGGGCTGCCGACATAGTCAAAGCTGGACAGCGCATCAACAGCCAGGCACCTGCATATGAACGCAGACTTACATTCCCGGCGAAAACTCTCGACCAGGGTTGCTATCGAGAGAAGCTCCATGCAAGCCTTTCTTTCCCACCGGAACCTCAAGTATTTTTTATCTCGTGGCCCAGGCGTTATAATAACCAGGAAGTACTGAAGTTGGTACCTCCAGCAGGGTATGGCGGATGACTTGTGGCGAGTGATCTGTGGCGGTTGGGCGGACTACCACACAACTCGCTTTTCTGGATCTTACTCTGCCCAAAACACGGAGGGAATCGATAAGATGAAGTGCATTGTTCATAATATCAGATACAGCCGATAGCCAGTATATCAAAAGCTGCAGGAATGGCTCTACACACAATTTTTATCAAATCAAAAAGCAGAAGTAAAGCATCGAAAGAACATCAGAAGATAATGAATCAAGGTTAGTTGTTGGTTCCTTGCTGGTACTCTCGACCATTTCATTGTATGGTACCTAGGAGGCTCGCAGCTTTGTAAATTGTCCTTGTCAGCATGGCTGATCCTGGGAACATAAAATAAGAAGCAGTGATTATCTTACGTCCAGCAGTATCAAGATTAGCTGCATCATCCTACCATAGCAACTCAGTTTTCCTACAAATGGTTCGCGCTTCGCAGCACCCTGTTCAATGCAGGAGCACAAACATGTTGTATATTGGTGTCTCTATAGGCTCGACGTCCTTCAAGCAGTCTCTATAGAAGCGCCGACTTTCATAGTACCAAACACTATCGTAAATAATAAAGTTATGTAAGTATTCAACTGCTGGCTTTTAATGTAAAAGTAGCTAGCCTCATCGAAATCATAATTTGATAAACATATAAGAAACCATTGCATTGTCCCCGTGTAACTTTTTGACTAATATACAAACCCTAGCTAGTCTACAAGCCAATTCTGCCCCCGAAGATAAAAGGGCATCAATTCGTAGATACCGAAAATAAAACCTTTATCTCGGGTGTATGGCAATCTATTCATCATCAGCATCGATCTTCACACCTCCCTCATCATCTTCATCCTTCATATCCTCGTCTTGTTCTTCTTCAACTCCATCCTCTCCTCGCTCCTTTGCTTCCCTCCTAGCCTTAGCATCCGCCTCTCTCTGTTCCCTGGTAGAATCTTTCGGTCCTTCTGTGTCATTGAACAATCGCAGTAATAGGGCTCTATCGTTCCGTTAAAATCATCCGTATAAACATTTCGAGAATATGGGAATATCTTACCTCCTCTCTTCCTTTGGCAACATCAGGTTCAATGTAAACCTACTCTTCCACAAGGGTAAAACCAAGGCTCCGAGCTCGTCCTTATCCTCCTCGATATTAACTCTCAGCACGCAACATCCGCCGCCGACACTCTCCACCCTCTCCTTGATCTCTGTGACATCTTCCACTCTAGGAAAAAGTTCCTTCATCAAGTATCGTAGGGTTTCTTTCTGTTTTAAATGCACGACTCTCTTGTCGCTAACCCAGGCCTCGACGAGGCCCAATCCTTCATTTTGGATACGCCACTGACAAGCTTCCGGATCTTGAACCTCTTGTCTATTGAACATCTTCACGCCGCAATGGACAAATCTTACTCCTCGCCCTTCATTTTCGGATAGGATCTGTCTTGACATCGTAGATGTGAAGTATATCGTGCGAACCGGTATTCCCTCCTGATTTCTGACAAGGAAATTGTCCATGGGGAAGTACGAAGATAAACCATAGAAGTTTTTGATCAACGCCAGGACTTCGTGAGATGGAGACAAAAACTTGAACGGCTCTTCGTTGAAGTTACCCCGAGGCTTTTTGGCAATAACATCGGTCTTGGGATCATCATCAAACTCTTTTGTGCGAACGTTCTGCTCGGTCGATGGGATATCAAGTAACTTGAGCTCCTCATCTTCGCCATCCTTATCCGCTGACGCTAGGGTATCCGCAGTAGTATCCAACCTCTGCCTCTTAATCGGGGAGCCCGGATCCGCTTGCTCATCATCCTCAGCGATCAGTGCGCGTTTGACGCCGTTACCAAGCGACGTCGAACTCAATGCCGTCTCTTCCACCATATCAACATCACCAGCTGGCTCACTCTCGGTACTAACACCCTTCATTTTCTGCCCTCCGGTTTGTATTTTCTCTCCTTCAGGAGCAGCCTTTACGGCCCCTTTCTTCCGTAGGACAGTGATGAAGAACCCGCCAGTGTCTTGTAGATGAGGATATACTCTGACTGCCCTATTGAGCATATTGGCAATCTCGCTGTCTTGGTTTTCAGGTGGGAACATCCCTCTTGTCAACCGATCAGTATATGGTTCACCCTTCGCCAGAACATCCTCCCACTTCTCAAACCAAGTCCCATCCTTATCCATCACCTTCCATTTCTTCATACCGTTCCTCCTAATCAATCCGGGTAATCTATCGCTAACATCTACCACTTCTACTACGCTGGCGCCACCGCATCGCTCAATGGCGGCATGAACAACCGATTCATTTTCGATGGGGTTCAGCGAGCAAGTCGAATACACCAATCTTCCACCAACTTTCAATAGCTGCAGTCCACGGACCAGTATCCTAGCTTGTGTGCTCCATAGGCCGTTTCCGTTTGCGACGTTCCAGTCCCTCCAGATCAATGGATTCTTTCTGACAGTGCCATCACCGCTGCATGGAACGTCGCATAAGATTCTATCAAACTTCAAATACTCCTGCCGAAGCTTACCCCCATTAGGGTCCCGCTTTGGCGACAGCCGTAGTGAAGGGTACAATGTTGCATCGTAGTTTGTAACAATCAGATTTGGAGAATTCAAACGTTTCGTTTGGTGAATCAGTAGATGTGATCGCTTATAGTCGGCATCATTGGCAATCACCACTCCTGTTGTCTTACCCATGATTTTCTCTGGTGTCTCCCCCTCCGCATCTACACTAGTTCCATCACTGCCTGCCAGCCGCTTCGCAGCCTCGGCGACTTTTTCCTCTTCTCCCGCATGAATCGCCTCGATCAATTGAGCCGTCTTACTCCCAGGAGCAGCGCACATATCTAGGACCATGTGATGCGGTTCTACATCCATCAACAACGGCGGAATCATGCTGACCGCCTCCTGACGAGAAATGTTCCCAGATGATGTTTCAGAGACAAGAAAGGCTTGGAGGTGTTTAAACGGTGGAGAGCGACGAATGACCTGCTTTCCGACCGTAAGCTGCCAGGCAAGTTGGTCCGGGTACCATGATAAAGGCGTAGGCGCGGGGATCGACGCTCCTTCGAAGGTGGTGTTTGTAAGGGAAGGAATATGGTGGGTCTGGAGGGTATTCCTGACGGAGATTGCATGGCTAAAAATTTAAACCCCGCATTAGCATCGATGCTCATAATTGTTACAGCAATCAATCTCGCGATATCGCGCTACTTCGCCCGGGAAGGATTTGAGATACCCTTTACTACCTGTAAACCTCCACGTCGTCGGTAAGGTATCCTTCAGACTTTGCCAAAACTTTCTGAACTCCTCATCATCGGGCACCAGGCCCTGCTTGATATAGTAATTTTGGAATTTTTCGTTCTCCTTCGCAATTGACGAGTAGTCCGTGCGATCGTTATTACCGTTGTTGCCGCCCCCACGGCCACGCTGTTTCTGGAGGTTACGGGAAAGGTCAGACGAATGTACAATTTGGATGGGAAGTTACGACACTGATTTACCTTGTCGCCGGCGCGCTTGCCTTTTTTAGTTCGCGACATTGTGAGGTTGGTAAGGTTGACTGATGATGATTGAAGATTCAAGCAACATGAGCTTAGGAAGATCGCCCTTGGTGACCAATAAATTTCTGCGATGCGAAAGCCAAAACTGCTCAGTTAGGTAATTTACCGGAGAGCACCAAAAAGCTAAACCATATTTGGAACTTTGGAATTCCCACAGCTACAACACGAATTCTCGGAGTGTAGGCTGAGGTCTAGGTGGGACTTTACCCAGCACGAACTTGCATTGACTCGATGGGGCGTTTAAGTTGTCTCCGTAGCCATGATTTCCCCTCGCGTACTCGGGGATTAGTATTCTTAGTTTTCGATCATCATCTAGAAACGGCCCTCGAGCTTGACCTTTAGACAGAATGTCGGAAGCCGAACTACTGGGACGGCGAGGTGTAATTGTTCATGCTCAATCATAATGCCCCATTATTACAACCCAGCACAGATATCGATAATTCTATTACTTTTCAGTTATTTCTTTCCTTACACAAGTTCCGCAGATTAGTATCTAGTATCTATACTCGTTGCTTCTGCTCTGAAACTTAGCACGCCGTACTTCTAACACGGACAACCTTCCATACCCGATCAACATTTCCACCCGAGATTCGGTATAACACCCCCAGGTCATTCACGACAAGAGAGAGCTACTACGGGGAATGTGAGTTTCCGCGCAGAGTTTGACTCTCGCTGACATTTCCGGGTGCTAGACGGTTGAGGCATAATCAGGGTAGGAAACGCGTATTATGCTGGACGATTATGACCGGATGGCCATCGCGCTATGGATATGCCAAGTACTATCGCTCCTTTCCCAAGTATAGCTTATTGTGGCTGATCCTAAAAAGTGTATAGCATTGCTATCCGGGATGTGTTAATTTTCCTGTTCCTGCATGCGTCTTCATCCCTCTGCTTGCGGGTTCTCGGTGTCTACAATTTACCAGATTCTAGTCCAAAAAATCGCCCGCTATACGATAGATTATACGGTCTATTCAAAAAAGTCGTTATCGGGTCTGAAGGCCCTTCCGGCTTCTGGAGTTACAAACCCAATGCCTTAATAGAGTCTGAATTTTAGATAATGATGTCAACTTAACCTCGAATCCTGGCTGAGATGAGGGTAGGTAGTAGTCATACGATCGTTCCGAGTAAGTTTTAAAACTTTATTGAATTTGATCAGAATGTTAAAGATATAGATAGACGATATATATGCGAATAAGACTATATAAAACGAATGGTAGTATGATATGTGTACAAGTACAGCCGTGTGTATCAAAGTAGAGAATCGAAAACGCCTTCGCTATGCCGTATATATAAACTGTAGAAATGATCAAACACCAAACAAACGCCTCCACCTATCTACCCCTGACCCCTAATGATATGTTCGTAGAAGTAAAAATGAAGTTATCGCACGCAAAAAAAGTGGAAGAAAGAAAGAATCAATAAACGACCGTTATCGTATACCGTGGTCATATGATACGGGCTCCAAGATATGCAAATCAAGGTGCGTAGGTTTGTCGGTGCGCTCAGCGCCACCCTTCTCTAGACGTCTTTCTTGGTTGTGTATGTGTATGATGATCATGGTTGTAAGATTGCTCATCATATGCAAAGCTGATGCTTCGAAGGATGTCATCTCGAAGCGCGTTAACACTCTCCTGGACGTTGCCATTATTTTGTCGCAAGCTTTCTTCGACCTTGAACCCTGAAGGCGGGTACATGGCGCCGTCCCTAGAGAGCTTTCGGCGGTCTGGTGGCGTGCTGCCCAGTGATGGAGTACCAGGAATATGAGCGGCCTCTGGTTCTCGAACCAAGCCCTCCCGGGACTGTGAATTACGAGAAAAAAAGCGCTGTTGAGAGGACCGCCCGCTTCTTCGTTGGTTGGAGCTCGAGCTTTGCATTTGAACAGTCTGGGTTTCCATTTCTAGATCCGAAGCGTCAATGGAGCTGCGGTACCATGTACCCATGCCTTCGCTTGTTTTCGAGATGGTCCTTGTTCGGATGCTGAGCCAAGACTTGAGTGTCTCTCCGTCCTTGCCATCGGTACTATCGTTATTGCCAGATTGTAAATGTATTATATTGCCTGGCTTTTTCCACCTCGCTGGGAAGAGTAACTTTAAAGCCGGGCAACATACAGCAATCAAGCCTATCGCCATTTCCATAGCCGTCCAGACAGCTATTGCTGGAATACTGGTCTCGTCGCAGTTGACAATGAACCTGCCGATTGTCACAGCGATGTAGATAGCCCCGAGGCCGAATATGGCGAGAATCCCTGTGAACTGCGGTCCGGGAAGATGTGCTCGTAGTGATTTGAGCAGGGTGAAGGGAAGGATGAAAAGAGCAAAATTAGATGAAATGTGGAAAGCTACGGGAACCAGGTTGGGCACAAGACTAGAGAAGCATGCAGTTCGATCTGTTTCTTCGAGGCCCCAGTTTCTAGATATTGGCGTACACCAAGAAAGGTTCAAAACGATAGATATGATAAGTGTAATGGCGGTATACCCTGTGATAAAGTGAAGGGCAAGTCGGAGCTTTGGGAGTCGGTTGGTGATAATGTTATAGTAGAGGGCCAAAAACGAGAACTTTACACCCCAGAGCTCAAGTATGTATGGGAAATAGGACGAATAGCTGATCTTCAATCGCATGGGCTCTGTCAGTTTTAAATCCAATTTCATGACGAGCACAGATTAAATTTTACCTTCATCAACTTCATCCGGGTATCGGGATCTGGTATTACCCCTGACCAGTCATCTTTCCAAGAAAGATTATCCCGATACAACCCTCTCCTCCACAGTTCATTGTCGCAAGTATTGTTTATTAAGAACATCAACCATGTAAGGCTGACCAAGATGTCGCTAAAGCCTAGTCGACCAGCCCGATGCCGTGCAAACACCTTCAGGCCGACAAAGGGGAATGTGATCGCAAAAGCGCCCCATTCGACACCTATGGCGGCATCCCCAGATATTCCCATCGCTGCTTGTGAAGAGAAAGAAAGAAGAGAAAAAAAGTCTTCGCTGCTGCCCGACTATAAACTTAGAATTTTGTTACACATTGCTTCTTTGTCGAAAACTATCGAAGCGGCTACCGTTGCTGGATTGACGAAGGTGGCTACGTCCCACTGACTGGGGAATTTTCGAATTCCAGACGAATCGAGGAAAATTAATTTTCTCCAGGTCAAAAACGTGTACCTGGGTGGTTCGGGGTATATATTCTTCATCCAATTCCAGAACTTCGCGAATACGAGACGTTCCTGACCAAGAAAGTCGATCAGGTACAAGAAAAAGTGATATATGCGAGCTCCTTCAAAATCTGGTTTTTCTTGGACATTTAAAAGGGCTACAGACGAGGTCGGATTCTTGCGAAAGAAAAAGACTTGGAAGTGAACTGTGCACCGGTGGGCGAGTAGATGAACCAGGGTTGAACATTCAGCGCACAGACAGTAGAAAACTATGGTGCGGTAGGTCCCCACTCTAGGACCCACTATCACACACTTTATCAATCGGTATTGGCATGATATTTTCGCCGAACGAGGGGCTGTTTGCATCTGTTTTATAAGGCTTTGACTCGCGCGCACTCCTCCACGTTGTCATCCTGCTAGAACGAGGCTTGTTGCAACCCTCAAGACCTGCAGACCTCAAGGATGAAGCTGGCATCTGGAACAGCAATACTATGTAAGAAAGTGATCAGCGAATGCAAAGGATTAAGCCGATATCCAGACCCCGACCGATTATTCGCACACCGATGTCGAACGGAGTCTATTGAAGAAGTACTGGGGTAGTAGTTACAAATTCCAACACCCATTCCCATTGGAATGAAATGTTCTGGCGACGGCATCTTCACAACGGTCTACTTTCTGGTATGCACTCGTTCTTCACCTACTTTCATGTTGTCTAATCAAAATTGTCAAATAAATGACCTCTACCCCAAAAAGATTCTAGCAGTAGTTCTAGATGCCGGTAGTTCCTGCCGGGGGATGCATCAGGAAATTCGGTTGAGATCACCGGCAACCGAAATCGTTCGATCTCACGCCTTTTTTTTTTTTTTTTTTTTGGTTCCTGGCCTCCACGTTTCCGTGCGACGAAACATGCGCTACCTCGCCTTCAGAATTCCGCTTTGTAATTTATCGAACACACAAAAACATGCTGGTTCGGATGACGGGAGGCGAGTGTTTGCACTGCTATTTGCTATCATATGGAACGCCCATTATCACTCAAGGCGACGGGATGAAAGTGGGACTAAAGATTACTGAATTCGGTGATTTGCCCGGGTCTCCTTGCGTCTTATCAACGTGAATGCATTGAAAACGTGGGAACACCTAAGATTGGTTAAGCCAAATTTGAACGCTTGCGGACATGGTGGTCTCGATGAGTTCAAGGGTCAGGAGAACCCGTTTTTGATATCAGCGATCGATGCATGGTGTGTGCAACTAAAGTCTGTGTCGACGAGGTTCAGACAGACTTTGGAAGTCGCAGCAGGCCGTGGGAGGTTTATCCGGTTCCAGTTTAATTTCAATTAGTTGAAACCCGTGACTTCGCAGAAGGTAGGGGTGACACATCGTGTTTGCTATGTGCGTTAAGCAGGTTACGTGTCGACAGCTGACATTAAGAGAATACCGATAAGATTGCTCTTAATTTTCCAAAAACCGTAATAATAATTTCCTGTTCGTCGCGGAGAGCAGGTATCCTTGCAACCGTTGGTATCGATATCACCAAACCGAGAATTCCGACGGCAGCTTCTTCGTGAAATTAAACATACGACTTTCGGTGTGAAACAATCCCGTTCAGCATAAAAGGCGACGGTGATGTCAGACAGCTTAACAAGTGCAACCACGAAGAAGAATAGTCTCCGCCGGCGGATCATATCCCCCAGCAATCATTGCTAGACGGGTCCAAGATCCGTGATGGTGGGATGAAAGTCCAAATCTTAGGACGGTGAGCTCCTTCGAAGGCAGAATCATCCCAACCTGAGGGTGTCCGGCTATGCCGTAATGTGGTACTTGTGACCTTCGTTTGGGGTGAAGTCTTTACCCCTGAAATTCGATTCAAAACGCCATTTACCACACTCCCAACACAGACATGTATCTGCAGTGGGAGGACGGAAGTTCCCATCAAGAGGCTGACGTTAGGCAGACACTTGACTTGCTGGCGACTCAGCCGAAGAACTCCGTTAGCCAAACTGCCGGTATATCCAGTTGACGATGACAAAGCTCATATTTTCTCCAACGAAGCCCATCTCATTCCGAAGAATACCGATGTTTCAAAATCGAGATCTCGATGCTGTTCATAGTACACCGCAAAATTTTCGATGATCGCGATCCTTGTGGAGGAATAATTATCAAATTAACTCCGAGGTCTCAGCCTTTAGCGCGGACCGAATATATCAAAAGGAACCATCGATTTGTAATAGGCTCAGTTCGATTCTCTTGTCGATACCATGCGTCATCCGTCGAATTAAACGACGGCGTGGCATCAGAGAGCAGCCACTAATCTCAAGCTAGTTGGATAGATAGGCTGGGAGAGAAAGATCCAGATCTTAAATGCAGCAAAAATATGGATCTAGGATTCCAGGATTCTATATCTGCGTCACTTTACATATATGTAGACAGACCGTAACATATTTTTTCAGGCTAAGGTAAGCTTCGTATATAGAGCAAGGTGCCGCTTCAAAGTATGCTCGGATGATGAATGATCGGTCCTCAGAGGCACTTTCACCAGTCGGGGGGAATTTCTACCGTTAATAAGGATATCTTCGTAAGTCGAATATCTTCTGAACTATAGGTCTATTAATCATTCTACTCAAAAGCCACGAATCTTACCGATAAGTTTTGATGGAGTTCGGGGGCAAAAAGAGTCTTCGTGATTCTAGCACTTATTTCCCTCAAAAAGAACCACCTGCAGGCATGAAATTATCTTTCATGTTTCAAATGCACTTCGGAATTTGGTCTATTATTTAGCCCATAGATTGCGTCGGCAAACTAGTCTCTAGGAAAATTATGAGAAGCTCAATCTTCTGAAATAGCAGTTTTTGAAGATTTTCATGATGTGGCGTTATTATTGGGGCTAGTCGGAGTTTTAAATTTCCCACATCTTCCAAAATAATTTCTATGAAGATGCTCTTGGAACTTATCTATCGGCTACCCAGCCTATAACCATTGCTGACACTGTACGGTGGACCTTGAATACTCAGCCTCTATGGGGGTCTTTCGCGTAATCGTAATCTACGACGGTCTAGGTTGATGTAACCAAAGAGAGCCTCAAAGCAGGCAGCACCCGAAAATACTTTCTATTTGAAGTGGATAAAATCAATTTGCATGACTTTAATAATTGGACCATGAGAGTTTGCTAATAATAATATATGTAATGCATTTAATAACTTTCGTGCTGATGCTACGGTAGATATGCTAATAAACAAATTTGGTATCTCGCAATGTTACTCTGAAACTCAGAGATAACCGATCGCCGTTATAAGGTCTATTAATATTTTCACAGATTCACTATCCCTGGCCCGATGTAGAAAGTGCGAGCTAGAACGTCATGGAATTAAAGTAGCCAAGCCCGAGCCATGCTGCGATGGTACGTGATCGACTTTTTCATCGCTCTCTTCTCGTGGGAGGACTGTGGGATGTATTGGAAAGGAAGCTCGCCCTCTGGGCAGCGGTTATCATGGCCAGGGAGAGTGAGGTTCTGGTAGTAAGCCCTGACTTTGTCGTAAACACACCAATTGCGCTGGCCGATGATTCCGTGCTATGAATGAAAGTATTAGTACCTTGATATTGGTCTGGGATAACACACTGCGAATACAAATGGGACTTACACCGGCAGCTTCAACATATATCATCTTGGCACCTTTATGAAGAGTCCTAGCCTTCTCCGCATTTTCGAATGGCGTGATCGGATCGTCGGAAAGCCCAATAAATAAGACTGGGGTCTTAGTCTCTCCACCAATCTTGCCGCTGAATCTCCAGTTTGGCTTGAGTTGAAGACGACTACAGATTCCATAGGCCTGAATGAATCTCTCACCTGAAGAGACACTACTACTGCGAACGGTATCAATGAACTCTTGAGGGACGGGCAAGTTGGAACCCACCATCCGAGGGTTATTCGAGTCAGAGCACCAAGTTTCGAACGTGTTTTCTAGACGAGCGGGGTCGCTGGGATCGTATGGTGGATTCCATAGATTAGAGATCTCCTGCATGTTGGCGGCTGTAGCATTGTTTGCTTTGACTAATGCTTCAACGGCAGTCAAAGTGTCGGCATAGGGAGGGAAATTGACGATCGCACTGTATGGGATGATTATAAGGATACCCTTCATAATTTCTTGCCCCACGGCGACATCGGTGACATTTGCCCAGCCTTCTTGAATAGCTCTATTGGTATCGAAATTGGCCCAGAGATTGTTGAATCGATCACGAATGGCACCTGAGGTATGACCGGTGAAAAAGCTGCATTTTTCCGGACCTGCATCGAAGCACCGTCTAAAGAATGTGGAGACACCCTCATCGGTGTGCTGTAGAGTAGATCGGATATCGGCGTTATACCAATCCTCGAGGTCCACGACGCTGTCAATTACAAAACGGCCCACGTGCTGTGGGAACAATGATGTAAAGGTTTGACCAACGACTGTTCCGTAGCTGACGCCATAATAGTTGACTAGGACATTATCCTCACGCTGTCCTTTAAGGCGAGCATCGGCCTTTGCGATTTGAAGCATATCGTACGCGACGTGTGGAGTTGTCATATAGGGCACAGCTTGATTTTCGGCATTTGCTTTAGCTTGAAGGAGGTCGTTGAACTCGTCTCCCAATTGGTAGTTTGTTTCTATCCATTTGTCAGGACGAGGCGCAATCTTCAGACCGTAATGATCTGGTCTGATATCCCGCTTCTCCAGGTCGTCTGGGTTTAAATATGTTGCATTTTGCCATGCGGGGTTTACAACTGGAATATCGTTCCAACCGAGAGCGCCATTAGGCTTGCTGTATCCCATACCACGGGGGTCAAAGCCGATGATGTCCCAACCCGGGCCGGTGAAATTCGCAATTGAGACGCCATCGTTCAAGATGAACCCAATTCCCAGGCCGCCCGGACCACCAGGGTTGGTCAAGATAATTCCTTTGTATTCGTCGGATTTATTTGCGGGATATTTGATGATTGGGATTTCGCTACGTAGTCCATTGTATGGATCGAGAGGGTTTAAGGGCACGGAGAGCCGCGCGCACTCGAATGTCTGGTTACACGGGTACCATTTAAGGTCCACTGAAGCTGGAATCTAGAAGGGAATTAAGTTATTCCAGACCAATGAAACGCTCCACGCATAATATTGTGCTTACTGTATCAAAGAAGTACTGTTTTTCACCAGTCGGCGCCGCGAGCGCTAGGCTGGGGAGAAGAGCTGCTGCTACAGCTACGTAGCTCTTCATAGTCAACTCCAGTGTGAAAATAATAAGCTAATAAATTAACAAACAATCGAATAACGGTTATAACAATAGGACGAAAACTGAGGGTATCTAGGACAGTAAAAAAGACCGAAACCTTAGTAATAGTATATTATTCAATGCAATGACGAGCGCTGATGTCTAGCAAAGGTTTTTGACAAGTGCTTAACTGTGGGTGCTCTTGCATCTTTTATATCTTGACTCAATGGTATTCGTGAAACTAAAAAAACGGATTCTCGTCCCCGACGAGGAAGTCTAGGCTCTTTGGTATCCATCGATTGGGTATTTTTGGGCATTCGAATTGGAGACTCTGAGCCGCAGCCGACGTTGATCGTAAGTCGTGACGTCTGCCGCCAAGTCTTTGACAACCGTGCAGTAGTTCTAATTACTAGCAATGCAATATCCCGACCGAGAAACATATTGTCGTGTAAACTTGCTTGCAATTTACCAACAAGGTGGACTTGGAACCGGTGCAACCAATCATGCGTGAGGCTAAGATTTCCTGGTGCGCCTAAAGTAATTATTAGAATGCTATAACTAGAAATTGCATTGCACGGTTTGCGTCGTCGATGTCATGGCGGTGCAACCACGCACTTCAATGATTCTAATCGATTGGGGATTAACTAAGCGAAATAAGCTTGAGCCTCGTATAATCATGGGGACGATCTGCCGGACAAGCATCCCCACAGGGTCTTCTTATTGAGACAAAAGCCTACTAAGCGTGAATCTCGATGACCGGATCGGTTTATAGAAATTCTGGAAGTGTAAATTCATCATCGCTCAGGAGATACTGTACAGTTAGCTTAGAACCTACTCAAGGATATATCGTAACTGCTAAAGGAGGTTGTCCGACCGAAAACTTACAACGTCAACGCAATTTGAAAACGAGTTTATTTCCTCTTGAGATATAGATCCGCAGCTTTCTATCTTTGCTTTCTCGCAGAGGCTGCATAATTCGTTGGCACTTCGGATATCGAGATTTTCTGGGCAAGTTCTAAACACTCAACATTGCTGCCTCTCGCCTGCGTGCGTAACTTGGTCTGCCTTCATTTTGATGTTTTCCTGTCAAAAACTATGAACTGCCGAGCTTGAAGACACGCAGCTGGGGCGTCCGTTTCACTCGCCATTTCGGTCGAGGCACCGCCAAATCCCAAGCTTAAAGATACCTATATTATTGTGGTATTATTAGCGTCAGCCAAACAAGCCTTGTCAAGATTCGGGCCCAACGCAGGGGACAGGCCTGAAAGTCTTGGGGATTAAGTAGGAGGATGCTGGCGCTTTTCGTATACCTTAGAAGAGCTGATAAAGGATGTCCTTATATGAAAGGTTCTTTTGAATATATAAACCTCTATTAATAATTAAATTTGCTGCGAGCGGCTTGTACATACGTATACCTACATTCTTCTTCCACTTAATACACCAGGGATATGCTGCCATGAGACCCAGGCCGGATGCTGTGTGAAACGAGACCGACGACGGGTTAAATTAGTATGAATATATGGCTCATGTCTCAACTTTACCAACCCCCGTCAATGTGAAATCTATCGATATATCATACCGTTATATCGTTGGGGTGTGTTCGGCAGTTTTCTACTTAGAACTCAAAAAAAAAAAAAAAAAGTGTGCATAATGTCACTAAAAAGGGCAGTATATGATTGATATAGCTTGGGATAAAATCTTTCACTCGGTTTAGCTAATTAGCTAAGCAGCGTCGCGGCTTGAATTTATCAACAGATCTTAGCAAATAATTATTGAACAGGGCTTGGCTCGGTTTTGATGATCGTTTCTGGTAAGAAACCCGCACGATCGTCATATTAATACCCAGGTTGATTCCGCAAAGGGAGTGGTATCGTGATGAATACACGAATTCAGTATTCAAGGGGCGTATCATAGATAGAGAAATAGAGGATAGTCTGAGTTTTGGTTTGATTCATTAAGTCTATCGTAGTATCTTAGATACATATACCACAGCGAACGTTACGGAAGGCGGTGGCAAGCAAACTCGGAACTTTGTGTTTGGGGGTTGTGAGTCCGATTTCGAATTCCGTGAGTAATCGTATGCCTAGTATTACAGTACAATCGCAGTTATTGACTCGATAAATGGTATATCGACGAGACTAATGTATCCGACTCGATAGCCAATTTTCTGCGTATGAGGTTCGCCGACCGTTCAGTAGATTGAACAACACACTTGATTGTGTAAAAGTGCAGGATCTGTCTCGACACCTAATTTGGTCTTGCAAAGTACTGGTTTACATACTGGATGATATACAGCTCGGTGCCTAAACTAAGCTGTCTTTAAAGCTGGTCTAAAGTTTCCAATGTACAAAATTTCTGGACGATGAGATCAAAACGCCACAATCACCATTTTCAGAACTAAAAATTAATAGATTATAATTGACCCTGCGTATAATCTGTCCCTCACGTAAGTGCTATTAAACCAAAAAGGCTGTCTTAGTTATTTACTATCTGAACCTAAACTCCATATATTTCTGACAAGTGCAGGTGCCATTCTCGAGATATTGGAATATAGCTTATTGCTAGTATCGTATAATTGAGGTATAAATTACAGACACTCCCAAGCACTGAGGATCACGAGTATATAATCTGTTACGTGTCAGATATATTGATTGCTGAAAGGGCCATGGATGGAAACGAGCCTAACGTTCCCTAGCGGTTGCGATGGCTCCATAATTTGATTATGCATCTTTATTTGAAGAACAAAATTATCTATTAGTTTGAAGTATGGCTGGACGCGCTCGATTTCCATAATCCCGTAGCATGCGCCATTTTATAAGTTTAAGTTAAGTCTCGTTTCCAAGAGGAGGATATGCCTCTGCGCTGAACCCATCGCATGACTTTGAAACCACATACTGCGAGTCTTCGTGGTACTTAACGTAGTAAGTCCCTTCATCGTCGTAAATATCCACCTTGACGCCCGCTGGTCCGCCTCGGCTCCCAAAAATGATTCGGAGAGGGTAATACTCCCCTTTAACGAGACGTTTAGTGATTATATTCTCGGAGCTGCCCCCGTTGTTATAGATACTGGTAGCATTATTGTTATCCCTAGTCCACCCACTGTATGCGAGGGGGCCAAGCCAGATGCCGGACCAATCATCGCCAGCAAAAATCTTGAAATGGTAATCTTGGGTCTTGGGCGCGTAGAACCAACCACGATGGCTGATGGCGTAGGCAAGAGGGTCTTGCTGTTGGGGCACGAAACCGTAAGGTTCAAGCTGCTCTGGGTCGCCATTGATACCTATTTGCTGAGAAAGCTTGTGGTCATATGGCTGAACCTTCTTGAAGCCCTCTGGTTTGAATTCTGGGTAGTCTGGGTCATTATTCGGATTTTCAAAGTCGTTTTTGTATATCGCAACCTCGATTCCGAGGTTGTCGCAAGAAGGTGGGGTGGCTGGAACATCTTCATCTCTATTTTCCTCTCCAAATGGTGGGAATTCTTCAGCGGTGCCGTCACATGCCTTGGAGACAAGGTACTTGGAATCTTCACCGTATTGGACATAGAAATTCCCATCGGCATCAGTAATATCAAGTCTATACTTTGCAGCGCCGCCACGACTAGCCATCATAAATCTGACTGGAAGGTAGCCGCCCGCTGGCAGTGCCATCTCATAAGTATTGTCAGAAGAGCCGACGCCCTGGTTGAATACGCTATACACGGCGACGTTATCCCTTTTCCAACCCTTATAAGCTAAATCGCCTACCCAAAGGCCTGCCCAATCGTCGGCTGCATACATTCTGAATGTATACACTGCTTCAACAGGAGAATAGAACCACCCGCGATAGTTGAGTGTATAGACAAGAGGGTTTGTCCGCTGGGGCGTCAGACCTAAAGGCTTGTTTTGTTCCGCGCTCGTTACGATACCGATCTTGGTGGTCTTTGTTCTTTCATATGGTTGAACGGTTTTGAAATATTCAGGCTTGAACTTGGGATACTCTGCCTCATTAGTCGCACGCTCGAAAGGGTCATCGTAGATTGCAACCTCGACACCCTGGTTATCACAAGTTACCGGCGGCGTAGGCTCAATAGTGGGGCCCGTAGAAGTAGAACTTGGCTCTTCTGTTGTAGATGTCGGCTCTTCAGTAACAGTTGGCTCCTCTGTAGTAGTTGTCGGCTCTTCCGTAACAGTTGGCTCTGCAGTAGTAGTGGGCTCTTCCGTAACAGCTGGCTCTTCTGTAGTAGAAGTCGACTCTTCCGTAACAGTTGGTTCCTCAGTAGTAGAAGTAGGCTCTTCTGTTGTAGATGTCGGCTCCTCTGTAGTAGATGTCGGCTCTTCCGTAACAGTTGGCCCTGC